>DVZL01001705.1:0-16943 GCA_018236625.1 Lasaia peninsularis
CATGAATTTTAAAAGTAATTCTACCAATTATAAACAAAATTAAATTAAATAAAAGACTAATGGTTGGGGGTTTATAAATTCCGATTCCGATCTGTCCCCCTAAGAGAACAAAGCAGGGTGACAGATCGGAATAATTCGTAGTAATATAATGCATAACATAGCCGCGTGAAGCCGGGGCGGGTCGCAATAATAATAAACCTGCAATAAAACAAACGTATTTGTGTGTTGGTCAGCATAATATGACTGAAGAGTAGGTACCGAGACTACCGATTACTAGATAGATACTATAAGATCCACATGACATATAATTTAGTAACTAGGTACGTAGGTCATATTATGCAGATCTCTCTATAGGTATACATACCCAAGTCAATGACAAAAATAATTATTTTTAACATAATTACCTTTTCAATCCTTATCTTGTTGACATTGTCAAATAGTTTTTTCAAATGAACTTGAATCAGATGTGGTTTTTTGGAGTTACCCAATATCTCTAGGAGATCATCATTTGATATGAAATAAAATCTTGGAAACAGCTGCCGCTTGGTTTCCAAATATACTTCCAGTTGCCTTAGTATCCCGTCTAAATTATCTATCATCTGGTTCAATTTGTTGTACAAATAAGGAGACGGTTTGTAAAGACACGCTTCTACTGCATTAACACCAGCATGCATGCTGTTTGATTAAAAATTTTATGATAGGATTTAAATTACACCACATTATTATTTATAAATTATATGTAATAATATACTTATTTATAAAAAACTAACTTGCTTGTTATATCAGTCCAATCTCCCGTTAGAGCTTCAAAA
Organism: Lasaia peninsularis; assembly: GCA_018236625.1. Lineage (NCBI taxonomy): Eukaryota > Metazoa > Arthropoda > Insecta > Lepidoptera > Riodinidae > Lasaia > Lasaia peninsularis. The sequence goes on from DVZL01001705.1 coordinate 813, forward strand.
ACCTTTACCTCTTCAGGTAACTGTCGTCTTATATCTTCCCCACCAAAAATTATTTCAAGATACAAATATCGTCGTTGCACTTGCAAAGCTATCTACAAAAATTATAATAACATAGTTATTACTCGCACACTTAGAATTAAAGCGACCAAATTCAAAAAATACAATTTGTGATAAATGAGCAAGAATTTTTTTAAAAAGTATAGTATTGAATACATCTTGATATATCTCTTTCATGTTGATTGGATTGAGTGGATTAGCATACTTTTGAGTACACAATTACATTGTAAGTTTATATTCATAGTAAAATGGTATAAATCGAGTAATACATACATTTTGAGTTAAGTCACTTTAATTCTATGCGTGCGATGTTAGGTAGGTACACTTTTTCGTACATTTTTTTTGAAAAAACTAATTTAAAATTTTTGAAATTTGAAATAAAAGTGATCGCAATTAACAATTTAAATTGTGGTAGAATATGTTGATATAATTAAAACTTTTGTTTTGTAATAACTTTTAAACACACATATTCGGCAAATAAATAATTTTCATTTCATTTCGGGCTGTGGTCATCAGTGGTCTTGTTGGTAATGATTAATGTTACCTACGCTTGCCTCCTGCGAGTAGTCTGGGACAGTCAGAAGTTCTATTCCTTCCAGAATATTATTATGAAATGAAAATTATTTATTTGCCGAATATGTGTGCTTTAAAGTTATAACAAAAACAAGAGTTTTTAATAATTATACCAATATATTCCACCATAATGTGGTGAGCAAATATTTTAACACATAATTTTCATTTATTTATTAACTATATATTATCATATACTAATCATCTTGTTATTTATAAACATTCATTTATATCCGACTTATTTTAACCCTGTCTACCATAAACTACCGCCGTTTCCAAACCTAGCCAGTCAGGGGAAGAAACGGCAAAACAAACTCCCCGGCAACCAGATGTAGAATATGACGTGAACAGTCCTATTCCCCTACATTAAAGGAGGTGATGTGTAAATGACCTCAGTTAATATAATCACCTAGACCCGTCAAGGTCCCGTAAAGTGACATCTTTTACACGACCCCCATTATTCTTTGGTTCTCAGAATGCGTCATGAGCTACCGTCAATCATAACGATACTGAACAACGGATCATGGGAAACATTAAACAATAAACATTACGTACTCAGCAATCAGCTGCATTGTTGTAGAAAACGTTTCGTACCACTCTGTTATTAGTGTTTTATAACAAAATTGTAAGACGGAACCCATATGAATTAGTACGGTCCGTCACAATACGTAACGTACCAATTACTCGGCTGGTTATGGACAACATAAGTTATGGTGGAAAGATGTCGAACCGCCATTGTATTCAAAACTTCAGAAGCAGAAGAGTCAGTTTTAAAATAAATTAAAGGCAAAAAATGTTTTTGGCAAAAAAAGCTTTTTAGAAAAAGCTTTTAGTATTTTTCGAATTGCTCTTAACGAGCCCTTTTATTTGAAACTCTTATCGTACCTAGAAGTGCTTTAAAACAACTAATCCCCCATCTTGGTTGGTCTGCTATATTGGATTTAGAATGATGTTATGTACCTTATCGTTCATTGTCATCCAAACTAAACGTGTGTAAAAAATTTCAGCTCAATCGGATGAGGATATCTACTTCAAAATTGAATTCTAAAATTCCACCCGAACATGTATACTTACATACATACATTGCACGCTAAACCAAAGCTTAGAATTATACATAAATAATTTAAACCCAGTAAAACTGCAAATAAACGGACTTCAACTTTTTGTAACGTCGTTTAGGTAGATAAAATCTACCATAAGAAAAACCGTAGACAAATCTTAGTCTCCAATAAATATGGTTTTGAATTTGTAAACTTAAATGCCGTTAACGACGAAGACTAAAAATAAACATCATCAAAAGGTTGAATGTAACAGAGGAAGTGACACCATAGATCAAAAATTTACACGTCTCTACGAAGCCCGAGTCAATTTATAGTCATTTTTAATTAGATGATAATTCCTTATTTGTTTTGTCATAGCAAACAAATTTATACGGAAATACATTCTAAAGTGTTTGTGTTCTAAACTCAAAACAACACGCAAAATTGAGTATTACCTCTTTTTTTATTTTTTAGAAATTTAATCCGATAAAAGAACAAAACATTAAAATATAAAACATTAACGAAAAACAATGAAAAAGGAGGAGTTTCTCTTTTCAACTGTATTTTTTATGCTTATTACCGCATCACTATTGGACTAACGAACTGATTTTTATAGTTTTTTTTTATTTGAAAGCTACCCGTGTGGTCCGAACTTGGCTGTCTTTATGTTATTTATGATAACAAAGTTTAAGTCGGTATATTTGCAGTTTTACTGTGTTTTAATTATCAATATTCACGATCACGTTATTCAATCTAATAAAATACTTAATAATGAAGATAAACTAGAGAAAAAAAACCAAAATGCACCACAATTAAAAATATATTATTATCACAAACCTCACAATATCAAGATATAATTTCAAACCATTAAACATATACTCATAAAGTTAATAGAATTCGTCTATACTATTTAAGACATAGGATTTAAAAATTCTGACAAATATTTAAGCCTAGTAATTAGTTTTCTTTCTTAAGCGAAAGAATTATCATGCTATCAAATGAGATACACTTCCTTTATTTGGGAATCGAATAAAAACTTGAACACGATTTGGTGTCTACCGTTCAAATACTTTCACAACTAATGAATTATTAGGTATGCTGTAGGTAAGTAAACCAAGTAATAAAAGTAGCTCAAGACGTAATTTTAAAATTACGTTGCAATTTTTCTTTATGAGCAATCCATACTAAAATCAAATATTAAAGCCTGTCTGATGACGAATGATTTTAATTAAATTGTGCTTGTAAATAGTATAGTTCTATCTTGAAATAAACCCAAAGTCAAGGTTAAAGCAGGAGGCTCAATGTTTTATAACCATGGCATTCATAGTTCGATCTAGTTATGAAAAAAATCACTTCATAAACCTAACAATGTCCTCAACCAATGAAATCGTAGAATTTCAAATTGTCTTGCTATTTTATTGGTCGTGGGCGTGCTCGGTTGATAGTCATTTTATAACGTTAATAAACTATAGTAGCAATTATGTATCGATTATAATAGTTTATTATAATCGATAATCTTTAGAAATGAAAAAAATATATATATGTTTGATAATCATACGTATTTCCGTCATCCAGGTATTTCAATTTAAATTATGTCATGTGAATACTTGCACATACCAAATACCATTTTTTACTAAGCAGTTGCTTTATTTAGATCTTAGTTTTAACTGAAACGTTATACATTCCTAATTTAAACAATCTGTACCTACTAAGTATTTTATAACAAAATTGGTTACTAAATGAGGTAAATTTATAAAGATAAAGAAAAATATGTACATATACATTTTTATATGCAAAACAGACATAAGTCTTTAATAAAGATAAAGATGTAGAAGCATAAAATTTAGCCTTCGCAAATAAGGTCGTAATAATATGTGAGTGTGTCGTAAGAAGCGCTGAAACGAAACGGTTTTAGATCTTGATGGGCATCGGACGTTATGCTAAATTATTATACTTGCTTCAATTATGTTACGAAGTTAATTAATAGACTTTATGACGCAATAACGGTAAATGAAAAATCGTAAAAGTATGCATAATACTTTATTTTTTTAATCTTCTTCTTCTTTTTTTTATTTTTGTCATTAGCAACTGCTTTTAGTCAAGTTTAAATAACTTTCATTAAATTATTATCCCTATTCGGAATCAATTGATTTAAAATAGCGATAAGTAGTTATAGTTAATAGTCAGTCATGTCAGAGTTTTAGGTGAAGGGGTTACATTCTTATACTTAGAAGTTAGTCGAATGATATTTAGCGGCAATGATAAAATATACAACACATAAATTTCTTCATGAACCATAGCCATGAAAAATACTTGTGCACTTTAACTGAACAACATTGTATAAAATTGGCTAAATTTACTTAATAAGAAAGTATGCAAAATTCAATTATTAAAAAAATTCTCATTTTATTGGTGTCATCTTAACGTTTATGAACTTTTTGTTTACTCCTAGGTCATCAAGGCGCTACTAATTGTGTAGATTTTTTTCAATTTTTTTTTTAAAACACAATATTATATAATAGTGAATATTATATGTGTTACTATATATGTGTTATTATATATTATTATATGTTATTATATATGTGTTACTTTCAAATATATGTACCTTTTTATATAACTTAAGTGTACGCGTACACATTATGTATCTAGTGGAGCTAAATCAAATTTTTAATTTTTCTTGGACTAAATTTAAAAAGGCCATTAATGATATGATTTATAGTATTGCAATCTCTAACATATCACGATCTAAAAATATACTGGTGCCCTAGTTTTACTATGTTCTTATACTATTTAAGCACGCATACACTTACACACACGCACCTGCGCGCAAGCATACACACAAACGCGCACATATCACCACTCATGCACACACGCACATTAGTTTTAAGGATTTTTTTACAGCCTATGTCCCTTAGGCTCCCAGGTCAGTAATAGTGTTAGAAACCCGAGTTCTAAGCCCTCGAATTTTAACCTCGAAACCAGTACATGAAAGTGGTGATTACTGACGGTATGGTCTCAGAAATATTTACAGAACAAAAGTTTGTTTGTTACAAAGTTTTTACTTATTTGATCATAGCAACGTTGTACAGTTGGCCATACTGTGAGCCCACGTATGTCTAGACTTAATTTATTGCTACGCCTACACGTTTATATAAACCTTATGCTTCATAATCAGTGTTTGATATTGTTAGCAATAGCATTGATTATAATCAAGTGTGTCTACGAGAATAATGTGATTCCACGCAACATGTTATACCTAGCTGATGTAACTACGCAAAAAAGTGTGAGCGAGGTCACACATCTTTATTCCTATATTTATTTGACACTTTACACACGTAATCATTAAGCTACCTACCCTAATATTAAACATATCTCATTCTCAAAGGGTCAGTCAACTCCCTCTCATAGGCATTGTTTCAATTTTATCAACGCCAAAAAACTTGCAGAAAGAGAAGTTGGTCTGTGAGCAGGCAATACTATGTATAAAAGGCAAATTGAAGTAGGACCACAAAGGAAGGTTTTAAATAAAAAAAAATCATCGAAATCGGTTCACCCAATCAAAAGTTCTGAGTAACAAGAAGGATGACGTTTTTTATAATAAACTAGCTGACCCAGCAAACGTGGTTTGCCTTATAAATTAATTACTAAAATGGTCATAAAAAATAGGGGTTGGTGATAAAAAAGTAAAAATTTAGGATTGTATGTGTTTTTGTATGCTGTATCATAAAAAAATAAAAACAAAAAATTTTGTGTAAAAAATAAAATTAGGGTTGGACCACCCTTAACATTTAGGGGTATGAAAAATAGATGTTGGCCGATTCTCAGCTCATCTAAATACGCTCACAAAATTTCATTAGAATTGGTCGAGCCGTTTCGTAGAAGTTCAATTACGCACCCCGTGACTCGAGAATTTTATATATTAAAAATAATAATAATTAATTTACTATTTAAGTTATGCGAAATTGTTACGTGCAACGAACCGCCTATATATGAAGTCGTTTAAAATAGCGCCCCAGATTTTAAATTGCTGTAGTAGAGTGTGAGTTAAATTTAAATGACACCAGTTCATTATTAATGCCATACATATTGGTAGAGTAACATATTTATGGCATATGGGTACTTAAGTCACACGTAACTTGACAATAATGTTTTTAAAATGGTTGAGAATCAAACTCAATGTTTTTGTAATCATCATCGTTTAGTTAAACCGATAAGAGGACGTTTATTGTGACCATAGCTTTAGGCAAATCAAATAGCACTCGTACAACAAAGAATTAGAAGACGACAGTATTATTTTTTGTACTTGACAATAATTAATCATAATATATTACAAGTACATTTTTTGGGCAGTAAAAAAAGTCTCAATGCTCTTTTTGTAATTACAAAAAATACGTTAAGCTTTATTTTTTACTACCCGATTATTGTATGTTATGCTTCTGTACGACGGAGTTAGAAAGTTTCAATTTTTTTTAGCACAGCGGGAGGAAATTTGTGACTTACCGACCGGAGGGCAGGAAAATAATTAAGTATTAATCAGTTCATCTGTTGTTTTATTGGTAATGACTAATGACCCATTTAACCTATCCTTCCTTATTACTTATAGATAATAAAATAGATGAATTATTCTACCCAGGGGATTCGGACCAAAAAGGTTAACACAGAGACGCAGTAGGTATACTTAATGCTTTATATTCCCAGCGAGTGAAATGTAATTTTTATTTTTTTGTTACATAGTAAAACAGGCGGTTCCACTGATGGTACGATTGGATAGCCATTTATGGACTTCAACGATCTTGACAGTGCTTTATATTATGAGGCCTTTTGAAGTATACCACCTGTGGATGTCATCCTTAACGAGAACACGACAGTGACGGGGAATGGCAGCAATAGATAATGAAAAACGAACTATTCACAGCTAGGACATTTTGTATTGCATAAATAGATTTCCTCTTTAAGATTCCGTATACAAAAAGAAAAAACGGAACCCTATTACTAAGACTCCGCTGTTTGTCTCTCTGTCACTAGGCTCCATCTTATGATGCATTTTTTTGCCTTTTTCACACATAATAGTTCGGAAACTTCGAGCGCGTGTCCGATTCGCTCTTGGTCAGGATATTTAGTTATTATTCATGTTTCTAATGATTTAAACATTCCCACAAATATTTCAAAATCAAAATTCGCCAAATCCTAATTTCATTTTAAAATGTAGAACAGAATAGAGAATATTTAATTTCATATAGACCTTACAAACGTTTTTTGATGCGTCTATATTAATCCTAAAATTTAACAACGAATCGGAACGCGAGATCTCTGAGAAGATCCGGCGAAAGAAGCCCAGCATGCGGGCTTCTGTTTTTTTTATTCTCAAAACGCATTAATATTTCATTATACAACAATTAGTCTAAGATCCGACCGCGTGATTTATACGTTCATAAGTTTGATTAATAAAATATAATTTTTATCGATATTTATAACTAAACCAATGCAGATCCGCAAAGGTGGCCATCCAAATTTGGCCGCAATTAATTTTAATTAAAATGTAATTAATTATTTATTTTTGAACAATTACGTTCACTTGTAATTGTTAAAAAATATATTTCATTAGAAAGAAATATACCTGAGATACCGGAAAAGTTCAAGGTGCCATCCCTCACTTGGCCGCAACCTAATGTCAGCCAGGTGTAAACAGGTATAATTTCGTTAAATATATACGTTCATAATGTATTATCATGTTATACATACCAAATTGAAGATTAATTCTTTCCCTACATGATGAGATATAGGTGCCTATGCAAAAATGCCCGCAAATAGTGACTGCCAACGATTAAAGATAAATAAAAGCGAGAGAAACTTAAGATAAACCCCATATGTCGAATAAAGATAGAGCATGAAAGCTGCTTGTCGTTTTCATGCTACTGCGCATGCGTCCCTAGATAAGGTGCTCAACTAGTAGTAGCTCGCGTATTTGCTTGGAGTTTAAAATACTCCAAAAATTGAGCAGTAAAAATAATGTCATAATAATTAATCTACCAAACTGGTGTTTTCAATATTTTTTTAATTATATTTAACTAAAACAATATTTTTTAACTGTGAAACGTCATTTTAAATATAAAATTTATCTTTTAAATAAATTTTGTTTTATTACAATTTTTAACAATATTAAGTTTCGTTTATTTTCGGTCTTCATAAAAAATGTCATAAAAATTATTATCCAAACCAGTGTTTTTAATTTTTTTTAATTATATCAAACTCTGTTTGAGTTGGATATAATTAAAAAACTTTGAACTGTAAGACGTTAATTTGAATCTATATTAAAATTTATCTTTGTACACAAATGTTTTTTTATTTTTATTTTCATCAATATAAAGTTTCGTTTACTTTCCTTGAATCCTTGATTAAAGAACTGAATTAAAAACAATGGTAACAGAATTAAACAGAACTGATTTTTTAATTCTGTTGAATTCTGTTTCCATTGCTTTTAATTCGGTTCTTTAATCAGGGATCTGATTAATATAAATTTTTCAGTTTTATTTTTTGAAAACAAAAAATGTTGGAATCATTTATTTAACAATTATTATTTGTTTAAAAAAAATATTTGTTAATTATATATTTTAAAAGAAAAATGCACAAACCTTTTTTTCATTTGATAGGGATAGTGACAACAAAAAGTGAATTATTTATTTTTGATTTAAAATGCAACTTTTTTTTATTATAAAAAATAATAAAAAATTCAAACACTTCTTTATTAAAAAAAATGATAAAAATTACAAAAATGATAAAAAAGATTTTACAGTTAGATAATTATCAATACATACTAGGAGTACTTGTAACGAAAAAATTTTCATTTACGTACTATCGTCACTTGAATCATCAGAACTGTCACTCTCATATGTTGAAACGTCAGAATCTTTATCGTTTGTATCTTCTGAAGATTGTTCAATTAAATCACAAATAACATCTTCTACTTGCTGTGGCATTGAATCTCCAATGAACCATGTTGGTTTTAAAGTTTCATCTAAAATCCAACCATTATTTTCAGGTTTATTAGTGGCATTTTGCCACATTGAATTAACAAAGATCGTACGCAATAATTTTTGTTGCAAGGATTTCAAGCATGGTGGAATAGTGCTTGAATTGAAACCTTTAAGTTTTTTCATAAATTTGTCATTAATTGTAGTCATGGCATACATTTTATTAAACATTAAAAGTCTTGCAGCGTTTACATTTTGACAATTTTTAATTCCATACATTAGAGTTGTAAACTCCTGAACTACTTTCATTTTGTTATCATCAAGAATATCCTCCGGATTGCTTAATGATGCAAATGTCTCTTGAATGTTCTGGTGTTTACAAAATATCTTGAAAGGGCGGACTTTTCCTTTGTTAAAAAATGCTGCTGTATAGTCGCAACCAGTAAACGCGTGGAATGCTGGTAGTGTAAGACATAAGGTCGGACCTAATTCCACTGATAATTTTGTGCAGTTAATGCAAGCTTGATCTTGATTGGTAGTTTTTTTTGAAGTACTGTTTGCCAACCAAATTTGTAAGTTGGCAAATTTATGTATATTTCCTAATAGTATTATTAAGATGTCAGTGTCAGTTGCCTTAACCAAAATTTTTGCACCGTCATGTATTTTACTGATGTGAAAAATAATCCTGGTATCAGCTTCCTCATGTAGGCATGCTAATTCAGGTTCTTCGTTCTTGAGTACGGTATTTCCAACCGAAGAAAATGAAAAACATAGTTCGTCGACCGTAATGAAAACTTTTTTATTTTTTAATATTGCAGCAAAACTATTATCACTCCAGTGATCAGCTAAAAATTTTACGAGAGCTTCTTTAAAACGATAATTTTTTAAACTTGCTAAAAAAAATCCTTGGGTCTAGGCTGTAATGGACCGCTAATTGTGTATGGAATATCAATTTCCGCTCTGTTCAATCTTTCACAATCTTTGATAGAAGGAGTAAGGTATCTATCAAATAAATATCAAATATTTGTTGAGCATAGCTTTATCAGTATTGCTTCAGCTACTTTTCCAAAACTTTGTGGTAGAGTAGAACCTATAGAATACAAATAATAGAAACCATCTATTATTTCTACATCAATATGTCCAGGATTTGAAACTTCAATTTTTGATTTTAAATGTTTACTTAGAGTAGATTTGTCTGTCTTATACATATGACCAGTACATACTTGTTTGTCTTTACTTTTATTCTTAATTGTTCTTTTTGCACAGTCAGATGCAAAGTTAAAAATAACATTACGTTTGATAGATTTCACAAACCTTGTAGGATCTTCAGAACATTCCAAAAAAAACGTAATTTTTGTTCATGACCTAATGTCTTACAATTCAATAAAAAATCAGAAACGTGTGAAGATGCTGCTTTACCAGTTGATATATTGAATAAAATATTCTTATCCAAATTTTCGCTGAAAAGATTCATTGTTTTTTTCATTGTTTCAATAATTCTATTCAGCGTTTTATTGTCTTTCTCTATTTGATTCTTTTGCAGTGAATGAGAAGTATCATCTGCCAGTGATAGGCCAACTTCCGCTTTTACAGCTGATAAAATTTTGGTTCTTATGCTATGGCTAAGAGCCCACCTTTGTCTTGCAGCTATAGAGTTAGTGAAGTGGCTAACACCAGTCAATGTGTTACCAGCATCTGCATTTATCGTTTGCTCCAATGTTAGGTCCACAGGTGATCTACCTAAACATGAATTGGTACGCCTAACACCAAATGCACCTTGACGAAATTCCGCAATCAAAGCTGAATCGTCCATTTTCAGCTTAATTAAATTATTTAAGTACAAAGCTGCCCATTTGGAATAATTTGGTAGATTAAATGCAAAGAAATAATCACATATTTCAAAAATGCTATTTAGGTAGAGCTCTAAGTTACTGCAACGAATACTTCTGGAAAATCGATGATAAATATTAATAATTTCCGAGTATAGCAAGTAATATTGAGCGGTCTTTCCATGGCCACCCTGAAGCGTTGTTTCTCGATACTGTTTGTAATCTTCAAGTATTTGTTGTAGTGAGTCCTGTAAAATTATACGTTCATTGTCTTCACTCGGGGTATTTATTACAGCAGCTAAATCTTCATTCAATGTATCTAGATCATATTGTTTTTCCGATAAATACTTTTCGAAATGAAGAACTTGTAAGGCACCAGATGCCAGCGGATGCAATCGCTTACACCGATTAAAATGTTTGCTGTCTAAAAAGCTAACCATTGATCCTCCCGCTAGTGCTTCAGCTTGAACCAAAATCTCCACTAATCCACTGGAGTCAATGTACTTACCAATGGCTTTGAAATATGCCATTTGCATATGGAATGCTCCTAAATTTACAAACACATTATCGAATTCAGGCTTCTCATGTAATTGTATTTGCATAGCTAATTTTGCAATTGCCAAATCATAAGTTACGATAATCTGTTCTTGATCACAATTTTTCGCAATTTCCTTAGCAGTACAGAGAGTTTGATAAACAACTGCTAATGAAGTAGGAGACGAATTAATAAGAGGTAAGCACTCGACTGTTTGAGTTTTGCTACAATCAATACAAATCTTACAATTGTATCCCAACCACATGGGGAGAGAATCAATCCGTGATAGAGACATACTCCAAATATAATCTTTATCCATAGCTATTATTTTCGCAAATTGACACGCATCGATAGTCTGTGTAATTGAATCGACATGAACAAAAGGCATACTGGTGAGAGGTTTTTTGTAGTAAGTTCGAATACTTTGTGGAATTCCTTCGTAACGCCGTCTTTTATGAGGCGGATGAGATTCAATGTTGTCATCGTTAGATTGTGATGTAGAGCAATTCAAGATTTCCATATCACCACTTTCTTCATTAATCCTATGATTGAACTGGTATATAATACCAACGGTATCATGTAAAGTGTCTTTACCAGTAGCAGTGTCGACAAAACGATCGAAATTGTCAAAAGCAACATGCGTACTTAATCCGTTAACTTTACGGATGCCGGATGGTACTAAACTTTCGTCTTTTTGCGTTGCGTATGTCATTTCCGTTTCAATTTCTTCGGCTAGATTATAGCCGATAGTATGACCATACCTATTCAATATTGAAAGAACTTTTCTGGAACTTGTTATTGACTTCATTGCTAATCCGAGAGTAAGATGCTTAGATGGTTTTACTCGACCTTTAAAAACTATATAAGTAAGGTCACTGCACACTGATTTGATTTTAACTAAATCCTCGTTTGAATTTTTGCGACGAATATCCGGCCCTTGAACCAAGTCACAAACAAAGTTAAACAATTCTTCTGGAATGGTGCGCTCTCCACGAATAACGTCGTCCACGCTAAGATCTGCTGGTAACTTCTTATTTTCAACAGAGGTGATGCTATTTCGTAATTCATAAGCAACGTCCCTATGGCGATTTTGCTGTTTCTCTTCTAAATTAGCAATTTCACCAGCTAATTGAGAGGTATCAATGTTAAATTGATAAACAATTTTTTTTTCTGTGTGCTGCAGAAGATGGCTTCGCCAAAGTCGATCGCCAAAGAAATTTATTATTTTATTTTCTAAATTTTCAGCACGGTAATCGTGAAAGTCTTCGGCTTTTACTTTATTCTCACCAAATTCTAATAATAAAGCTTTGTATTGAGAAAATAAATCACAAAGGAACATGACTCGATTTTTTTCAATTATTTCCATGGTGATAACATCTGAAATAACAGCAAATGCTGACTGGTGCAATTGCCTATTCGCTTGCCAGTATCCTGGTTCTGCCTTCTCTTTATTTTGACGTTGCAAAGTTGTCTTCAAAGCTGTAAAACAGTTGGAATGGTAAGCGACAGTCGGAAAGTCCTCTAAATTTTTAATTAATGACGAATTTCGCGATGATTCAGCCATTTCTTTGATTTCGGTTACAGTTGCCTCTTTTTGTGGAATCGTTACATAAAGTCGTCGCTTACCAACTTTCTTCTCAACGTGGCCGCAAAAAACACAAGCTAATTTTTTATTTCTTGTTGTTGATTCAGATGTCGTACTTGGTTGTTCTTCCAATGTTTCCTGCTGAGTAGATGAGCTACTGATGTCGTTGTTCGGAGCAGATATACGACTGGTCTCTTGGTCAGAGACTGATGCACTCGGTTGTTGATTCGCAACAGATGTACTCGGCTCAGAACATTGCGATGAAAAATTTGGTACCTATGAATTGAAAAAAAAACTTCGTTAAAATTAAATTGTCTGTCATTGATCATTTACAAAATATCAACAATAAAAATTTTTCAGTAATGAGACTAATAGTTAAGTACTTTGAGTATTTATTCGACAATAAAAATTTAAAAACAGCTATCCCATAGACAATATCGACAGCTCGAAACTTTTATAATCAAATGAAATATTTTTATTTGTTTACTGATTTTCAATAACAAAAAATACAGAAAAAAAAATTTTTCCCGAATTTGAAACATACATTTTATTACTACTGTCAGTTCAAAATCATGTACAATGTTCATCTTGGAGTAACAAAAAAAAGCCTAAACGATAGTCGATAGATAGTATTGTTCTTATTAAAGAAGGTCTGGCTACCTGAGTTCGTTCTTTAAAGGTTTGCCTACCTGAGTTCGTGGAGAAATAAGTATCTTTGGAATAATTTTCAATTTTAATATTAGATGAAAAACTAGGTAGTTGAAAATTTCTGTATATATCGCTGTATTAAACATTATTTTATACATTATTAAATATAAAAAGATAGTCTACTATTATGCAAGTTTTATTACATTAAAAACATCGTACTATTAAACCTACACTCAACGCAATAATATTTATATTTAGTAGCTATAAAATTATTCATTTGTCCTGTGTGATTAAAAATTGTACTTACATTTTGGGTTTTACAAAATTCTTCAAATTCTTCCTTGTATTTACTTTTTACAGTAATAACTTTTTTTAAACAATTCATGTGATAACCAAATTCATTTGTTGATTCCACATTAAGTTTTAGGTTATGATACATAAAATTTTTGTGACGTCGAAACAATATCATTAAAAAACACTTTTTAAATGATACATCACTAAAGTTAAGCACTTCTTGCTTTTCATTACACAACAAAAAACACTTCTTCATTTTATTCTTACGTTTTAATAACGTTAAGAATGAAATATATCAATATTAATATTAACAAAGTTTTATAATTTTGGACTTGAAAAAAAACAACGTGGCGCATAAGACTGTCAAAAACATATGATTGCAATATTCAGTACGGTATCTAGTTGAGCACCTTATCTATGGACGCATGCGCAGTAGCATGAAAACGACAAGCAGCTGGCATGCTCTATCTTTATTCGACAAACGGTGTTTATCTTAAGTTTTTCTCGCTTTTATTTATCTTTAATCTTTGGCAATCACTATTTGCGGGCATTTTTGCATAGGCACCTATATCTCATCATGTAGGCAAAGAATTACTCTTCAATTTGGTATGTATAACATGATAATACATTATGAACGTATATATTTAACGAATTTATACCTGTTTACACCTGGCGGACCTTAAGTTTGCCGTCAAGTGAGTCAAGTATTTTTTTCTAATGAAATATATTTTTTAACAATTACAAGTGAACGTAATTGTTCATAAATAAATAATTAATTACATTTTAATTAAAATTAATTGCGGCCAAATTTGGATGGCCACCTTTGCGGATTTGCATTGGTTTAGTTATAATAATCGATAAAAATTATATTTTATTAATCAAACATATGTACGTATAAATCACGCGGTCGGATCTCGTACAAGAGAGGTAAAAAAAACTCGTCGCTTCTCGGACTACGATTTTATACCTTTGCCAATTGAAATAATGTCAAAATAAGAGTAAGAGAGGTAAAAAAAGCATAACAGTTTATGACAACAGTTACTGAAAAATAACATAACAGCTTAATTCGTTATTGGCAAATAGCCGTTATTGCCATTTCTAGACTGATGGCACAAATACATCTTCCGAATTTTTCTTCTTTTTAATTTTTAGCATGCGTAAGCAATTGCCATTAGTCTCATTATTCGTAGAGTAAATTTTGACGGTATCGAGATACTGAACAATACACTATCACGAAGGACATAGTGCACTTTAAATGATCAAAACGCCTCCAAAATTAACTCCTTAATCTAAACACAAATTTTAATTATTTCGTTTCTTTGCCATTTACACATTTAAGAAAATTAAACATGATTTTTAATGACACCACATAGTTGCAGACAACGTTTTTTGATGTTTCCAAATACAGATTAGATATAATATATTATTTAATTGATTTCTTACGTGATCCCATGGACGAAATAATCAAACGGGACTGATAACTATTTGCAAAAAACCGGGCCGAGCGAGATGCATACTCAGTGGGGTTGTTTGTCACTTTCTAATAGGGTGACAATATTGATTATTAAAATGAGGAAATATTGTGAGATGTACTTACTTTAAGAAAAAATAATTTGTTTATTCCTAGAATCTGTACTGTAAATTATTTTATAGTATTTTTGTTTGTATGTGCACTGTGCAGGCCTCATTCAAATCTACTTTTGATTTTGATGAAATTATAACTTACTAGCTGCTGCCCGCGGCTTTGCCTGTGTATTTACAGTTTTTTTTTTGTTTTCTCGAGAGAAACCTTATAACCATCGGGATAAAATACAACGATAACATGACAGTATGTCAGGTCAGGTTATAATCTATGTTTATGCTAAACTAGCTGACCCGGCGAACTTCGTACCGCCACAGCCAATGCATGTCATGTTACCTTTTAGCTGAACTAATTTAGGCTTTGATGAATATGGTACAATGATACAAAATAAATATCAATATGGATAGATATATAAAAGTAATTTATTACGATGAATAATACATTTTTCATTATTTCTGCACGGACACATAAATATGAGGAACTTCTATGTAACTGCTTAATGCACTATTCAACCTTTTTGATTGATTAAAAAAAAATTCAGACAATGCAGAAATGTCATCATTTACAGTATTGGACAGGATGGACACCAAATGTTTGACATGTGTTTATTGAAAATTAATTCATTTTTAATAATTATTTATTCATCTAGTTTCGTTGTTTTTAATATCTATTGTGTTATTCAGGGTGGAGACAAATCCAACGAATCAAAAACCATACAAATTGGTCCAGCAGATCTCGAGTTAAAAGTGTTGTAACAAATCCGACTTTATTTTATATATATAGATTTCAGAAAATTATTTCAGTAAATTTATCGTGAAAAAGTAACAGACATCCATCCATCCACACATACATACAAATTTTCGCATTTATAATATTAAATTAGGACATACTCAAAAGAAAACAGGCTAAGAGCTTTCTTAAATATTATCTCTCGCTGCGAATGAAGACAACAACTAATAGATATTTCCATTAATTGATTGTGATAGGAATTAATACAAAGCATTAAGTTTTAAAACATTT
>DVZL01001706.1:0-16941 GCA_018236625.1 Lasaia peninsularis
GCACCTACAACATCTATGGTGTCTATAGGTCACGGTTGTCTCTTACCATCAGGAGACCCGTGTGCCTGTTCGCTGTCATATACTATATATAAAAAAACACAAAAATAAAGATAAATACACACATACTCAAAATGTCAATTTATTCTTAGGAGTTTTTAAGTTTATCTAAAGAACGTAACAGTCTCTAGATTTAATTTTTGCCAATATAACGACGGACTTCCCATCTGACACATCAAAAGACCTCTGCCTACTCTTTCGGGGATATGTACTTGATGGTACTTATTTATTTTTATTTTAATGATCAAGAGCGTTATTAAGTTTTGCCCACTTTTATCTGAAAATAATTAATGACGTTCCTCATAATAGCGGCACTAAGGGCCACAATAGAAGAGCTATTAACCAAAAACGCCTGTTCATTCTAAAGACCCAAATTTTACCGCTCATTAGCCTATAATATTATCCATACAAAAGAATAAAATTGGAGTGTCTGTTTGTAATCTATACAAAATGAAGATGGTCTGTTTGAAAAATTAACTTAATACATTGTAATGCAATACATATACCAAAATAGCATTTGTTTAATTTATTGTCAGTCTATTTAGAATGTCGCAGATTGTTTCGTAGAGAGGCGACGATACCATCATTTAGTTGTAGAATAATTTAGACTGTAGTATTTGATTGAAGAGAGTAATGAATGTTGAGAAATCAAAGCAAGTATGCAAGAAACATGACATACAGCCCTCAATACTGTAGAGGTTACATATCATAATATGCAAACTCTACGGATTGCATAAGCCGGAATATAACGCGCGATTCCAATTTTGAAATAATAAAAATATAACTTAAATTGTAAAAGAATATTAATTTATAGAACAAAAGAAGACGAAATGTCATAGGGATTAGTTATTTTAAAGAAACAACAATAAAAGTGCATTATAAATAGAAAGTGGTTTTATATATGTTAATAAAGTTATTTTATAAAAGTATCCCCGATTCCCGGCAAAACTTATACAACCAAAATAATCTGAGCTACGAAGACCGATCCCCCCTTACAATACTCTCCGCGTACTCCGGAAAGTTCTGGCGTGAAGATATGTATATAATAATTTAGGCTAATCCAACTAGAGTCTGAATATATTATTATTATTACCAAACAAGTCTAATGAACACACTCCATGAATAAATCTGTACCTTCTTAGATGAATTTACCAATTTATAGATACTTTTTTTATGGGATAAGACAACGAACAGGCGCACGGGTCTCCTGATGGTAAGAGACAACCGTGGCCTATAGACATAATAGATATTATAGGTGCGCCGCTACCTCTTACGACCTGCCTGGTGGAAAGGCTTTTAGCCTATTCTACACAGATCTACTCAATATGATCACAAGATTTCATGAGAATCGGTCAAGCCCTTTCGGTGAAGTACGGTAACTAGCATTGTGACATGGAAATCTTATATATTAGATAAATATTGGTATTACAATTTATTAGGTACTCGTATAATACTTTCTAGAGTCCAACATACTGGCATCGCACTCCAGTGTATTTAAAGTTAACTTAGTGAAACTTGAAGCTCCTATAAGCTTGTTGGAAAGTTTCACTCAACAAAGTTTCTAAATATAGTTTAAGCAGTTTTATATTTTAGACATTATTACTTTCAAAAAGTATATGATGATAAGTATGTACTTGTGCCGTTTATAGCTCAAGAATGGCTGGACCATTTTGGGAGTTCCGTACCAGAAGAATAAAAACGGATCTCTATTACTAAGACTTCGCTATCCTTCTCTATGTCTCAAGGATACAAACTTGTGTGTTTTTACAGCTACTAGCTTTTTGTTGCCGCTAAAACAACAAATACCAAAAACAGAATAAAATAAATATATAAAGGGTATCTTATACAACGAACAACTCGATCTATATTTAACTAGCATCAAAAACGATTAAAACTGTATAAGAAAAAAGAGTTTTTTTGCAGTTTTTATCGCAAAACTAATTCCCATATAATGCATATGGGACTATTCCTGCAATACACATTTAATATTTATGTTGTAAAACAAAAATATTAGTTTGCAAATTTCCACCACCAAAATAATATTTTTATTTAATTATTGGCTTTCTCAGAGTAATACCTGATTAATATTTATACAGCGCTGTCACTATAATTACCAGATAAAGCAAACCCACGTTTGTTTAGTGAAATGCCAATTCATACAGACGATGAAATGTGGCGTTTCGCATCGGACAGTCAAAGCATGCGTCTTGTGAAGGTTGCGAATGCAGTTGCTTTGTACCAAGATTCCGCAAATGTTTGCCACTTAATCGCTTCGCAGAGGTTCGCTGCCGCATGTGAATACGTCGGTGTGTTAGCAGCATTACAAAAATATATGTTTTCCCCGTATTGGTCCAAATACCCTGTGTAGAATAGACCATCCCCCTTCTTACCAGGCAGCTTGTAAGAGGTGAGCATAGGTTAACTAGGTCACTGCCAACAAGACAACTAGTAAAGTAACTTAGGGTGGCAATTCGGCAAAATGCCACGGGTCCCCAGTCGGATGGGGGTCGGAAGGGGTCAGAAGAGAACTCCAACTCTCAATATTTACCCAGTCCACCTTTTCTTTTCATCTTATTACTGTTTTCACTATCCCTTGTCAGAGATAAGCTCGCCTTTTGTACTGTTTTGTTATTTGTGCGTATCTGTTTAATATTATATGTGTACAATAAAGCATTAAATAAATAAATTTAGTATTACACATTTGTTAAAAAATATAGTCCTATCCGATGAATTTGTCACGGGCCTCGAACCATATAGTTACGCCACTGGGTAGAGATCCATCAAGTACTTTAACCTGCCGCCATAATCACATTGACGTGTTTCGGTTCGGAGAATAGCCTTTAGAATTGCACAAGGCCTAATAGCTCGCCCACGTAATTGGTGCATCTACAATATTTTTAGGCCACGGTCGTCTCTTAACATCAGGGAAGCCGTGTGCTTGTTTGTCTTATTTCATAAAAAAATCATTGGACGAGTCAGACACACGCACTAAGGTTTCCGAAACACTATCTGTAAAAACGTTTTGAAATGAAATTAAAAAAATAATTTATTTGCCGAATTTATGTGTGTTTTTTCAAATATTTTTACAAAACAAAAGTTTTTAATTATACCAACATATTAAATATTATAACCACAATGCGGTGTGCAAATATTTTATTTATTTATGTATTGTAAACTACATATCGATACTGGAAATATGAAAGTACGTAAGGGACAAAGTTCGACTTTTCATGTGAGACAAAAACAAAAAAAAAGTGACAAATTTTAATTTAACTTTTCAGCTATTGAATATATCTGAATGACTTCTAGAGCAAAGTTTCTTAGATTTGGACATTGTTTCTATATTTAATGTCGATATTGAACTATCTCATGTACCCAGTTTCAGAGTTAGCATGTCCCATACGACCAAAAAAAGTGTCAACAAAACCTTTACACCAGTCATTATTTAGGCTTGTTACTTATCTACTTGTCGTAAAGGACAGTAATACTAGTTTTTCAATTGCATTTTGTTGTAAGAGTGGCAACGACTTTTTGAATGTAAAAAAATGTTGAACCTCACGACTGTGAAGATAGAGTCCCAAATACTAAATTACATGTATTCTCCTAATTGTTTACTTAAATAATTGCTCATAATCTAAAAACGACTATCGTTATAATAATTATTAACGGCAGAAATGACGTAGTGGAGTTTACTGACTTTGTCTATCAATCAATATTTTAAAGGATTTTAAATAAAATCAATAAGTAAGTAATTATGTTTTTTGTTTAATAAAAAATAAAAGCAAATGAAACTAAGTGTAATTTTTAATAGGAATTGATTTTTATTTAATACTTATTGGAACAAGACGTAAATTATTAAATATTTTTATGCAAAATGTTGAATTATAAAATAATTACGTATTACGCTTCAATGTCATTGATATAATATCCTCTTCATCAGTTCCTAGCAAAGTTCCGATAATTAGTTATATTGTATCATTTATTGGAAGACTTAAATACTCGTTAAGGAATCGTTTGGGCCTCGGTCGTTATTAACAGTACAAAGTTTTTTTTTAATCTTCATACTTTACTACTGAAATTTGCAATTTGTTTTTGTACAGACGTGGCAAGTCATTTGAATTCTGGGAAACTGCTTCGTGGGCTATATTGTCTTTAGTTTGTTTTTCAGTGTTATACTTACTTTTGGTTTCTATTTTCAATAATTTCTCTCGTCCTCTTCCTTTTTTAGCGTTTTTTCCTGTGGGTTTTCTTTCTTTTTGTTTTTTGCAAGGTGATCATTTGTTGCGCTGTCCACAGCCATACTGTACTTAACTTTCATTATGGATGGTTTTTTAAAAGTGCATATCCGGATGTCTTTGATTCGCCATTGCCTACAGTACCTAGTCGGAGTAAATAATTTATCGTCGTCCTCAGTTTATAATATCTCGGTGTTCTAAAATCGATACCTGGTAGAAATATTGTCTTTCTGGAGATTTTCATGAATCCAGGCCATATTGAGACGGAGCCCAAACAACATTTTTTTAAATCTCTCTCAATTAAAGCATGAAAGCTGTCAACAGAAATCGTGTGTCCTTTAAAAGGTGATTTATCTGAATTGTATTTAATTTTTTCTAATTGGATAAACAAATCACTCTAAATTGACAACAAGTCATTTTTTTTCTTAAGTAGAAATATGTTTTGTACTATACGTCAATTTTTTTATCAGTTAGACGTTTTAAGTTAAAAAAATTGGGGCGTAACGGACATTTTTTTTGAGATATCGCTATTTCGAATACACTATTCGATAGAGCTCAAAATTCTGAATCTTATGGTATACATAACTCATTTTCGAGGTTTTGTCCCTTACGCCCTTTCATATTTCCAGTGTCGCTATTTTCATCACACAAATACCTATCCCCGTCGGGAATCGAACCCGAGCCTCGCGGTTAGTCGATGCGGTTTGGCGTGTACGCTAGCCACTCGGCCAACGAGGCGGTCAATAATATTTTTTCTATTTTTATATTTCTTTTATATAATTCTTTTTTCTATTTTTTGAGTCCTTCTTTTTGTGAGAAAACTATTCCTGGAGACCCTACAGAAACAAGAAAAACCATTGTAAATTATGTCAAATACAATTTCAAAAAAAATGTGATGTACTAACCATACACCGAGCAAAGCTCGGTCATCTAGGGACTAACCTTTGAATTGAAAACCTCTTCTTTTTTAAATCGGTTAAAAATAACCAAATGCGAGTGATCCAGGAAGTAATTTAATGTGCATAAGTAGAATATTGCAAAATTAATAGAACTCGTATGAGCGTTAAAGGTACTGGGCAAAGTTTGCTAAATATATGAACTCACAGACGCGTCCAAGGCACTGGATAAAAGTAACGAAAACGCGTGTATGCGTTGCTGGCAGTGAGTGCGTTAAAATATTTAACAAGTCAGGTTTATTTAAAAACTATATCTTCTTTTTTGACTTACAAAACAAAAGTCCTTTATTAAAAATCGTGGCATTAAATAAATTATTTTTTTATCAGTAATTTTACGTATTAGCTCAAAAGCAACTGCCGCCAGTCCAGGCTCGAGCCCATCTGGACTACCGGAATGAAAGTCCGAAGCTGTAAAGAAGCACTACTGGTTTTTTTATGTCATTTTTATTTACAAATTTGAAAAGTAGGTATGTAGTACCTATAATTTAAAATAATATATATTGAAAGTTAATTTGGATCAGTGAAAACAAGACGACTGGCGGCGACAGCAATTCGCCCTAGTTGGGGATTTCGGTACCTACCGTCTTACATATTCCTCCTCCCATAATCTGAGTTTCGGTGTAGAGGGTAGGTTAACCAGCCAGGTCACAGGTCAGAGACCTACAATATCGTTGGTGCCTTTAGCCTAAGCCTAATAAAATTAGCCTATGCCGTTCCTCAATAAATAAGCTGTCTACCACAAAAATCGGTCCAGCCGTTTCAGCGTTTAGCGGGTACAAATAGACGGACAGACAGACGAAAATTTCTAAAAAAAATTGTTTTGGTATAGGTATGTACCATGTAAATATACATATGCACTTAGTAAAAAGTGGTTATTTTAATATTACATACTTAACATTCGAATTTTATTTATTTGTATATATAACACTTGGTCTGTTGAGATTATGCAATATTATCCGATCAAGCGGACTGAAATATTTGATGTAACCTAATCTAATGTCTCGCAAATCAATAATAAGTAAGAGCGGCTCCACATATTTTTGCCAAACAAAGATGGCGGCTTCAGGTCGCCACTGTTAGCTTTCAGCGGTTGTGTTCTTTTTAATTTGCCCGTTGACGCCGCGCCGGCTGTGTCGTGGAACCCATTCAAATCCGACACTACAGCGTTTATTTGATACGTTTACGTGGAAACGTGCGTTATTAAATTCCTTCACTTGTGAAAATGACATTCATTCAGTTACTACATCTAGTTTCTGTGTAGGATTTTTATAAAAAAGTACTAGCAGTACCCACGACTTCGTTTACATTTTAGAGATAGTTTGTGGGTAAAAGTCTTTTACCCTTCATGCGGAAAATGGCAGCTTTCAGCCACTGTATTGAGTTTTGTTGCCACTTTTCGATTTTGTGTAGGAGAGAAATATTACATTACTGGCATTAATAGGTATAAGATAAATCTCAGATCACTTGTTTGTCATCCCCGGCTGACCTGACGCTTTTCTTATTTTTCTGTATTAGGTTATAGTTCTATTTATCTTTATAGAGCTTCCTTGACACAATTCAAATACAAATTAAGATGACTTAATAGTTCTAAGGTTTTTGTACATTCCGGGATTTAACCCTTAATACAAAACTTAGACTGGAAAAAAATCAAAACAGTCCGTAAGTAATGCTCTATCCAAAAAAAAATTAGGTTGTGCGTTTATAAATTATGACAAAGTATAGGTTATCTTGGTGGCCTAGTGGTACGCGCTTTAGACTTCCATTCTGAGAGTCCAGATTCGAATTAAAGGTTACCCGCTAATCAAATTTCATCGATCAGTTCGTCGCAGTTTTAGCGTAAATCGCGCCCGGGATGCAGACACACAGGAAACTGACGAACAAACATACAAAAAAATGCGAAAAATGTGTTTTACTGCCCATTTATATTCCCTCAGATTTATTAGCTTTTTACAAACCCATCCTATAGAATTGACTTGTCTCCAGTTTCATTAAATGTATGTGTACATTACGTACGCAAGATTTTATGTAATAGATATAAGAAAGTGCAAATCTGCAAAGAACAATTACGCAAAAAGCGGTGTCTTTCGCATGTTCTGTTTGGAACACAACTGGGTAAAAAATATTTTAAGGTTTCTGCTGTTTTCGATTCGAAAACGTTCAATATCGTTTAAAATTTTAGGTGAGTCGCAGTGTCTCCATATACACGGTAATTACCGTAGATGCACCGTAATTGCCTCTTCATCTACCGTCAAGGTATTAATGTATTACCTTGACGGTACTGAATTATAGTTATTTGTTTTATATGCTTCGTCAAAACGAGCCTCAGACAAATTATTATTGTTTGTATTGGCATCACTGCTCCTGGTTACAGGGGAATCCCCCAAAATAGAAGTACTACATACTTTCTTAGAACTGCTAACAAGCTTTGGCTATGTATTCAATGCAAAAACAATTAAAGAAAATATTTTAACCCAGCAGGCAGTAAAAAAAACTGCTAAAAACTGCGTAATTTTCTGTCCAACCAACGACATGTTGTCAAAAATGAATAGTGCAATTTACAAATAGAAATTGTCGTTCTAGGAGAGTCCGATTCAGAATAGGTTTCATTACAGTTTTTATTGTTTTAAAAAATACTGATTTTTTATTGTTTCCACTTTTGTCAACAAACTTTGGATTGTTTTAATTTTTTTTTGTTATACTTCCGGGTTATCAAGACTTTATATGATTTTTAATGTTGTTTCCCTTTGAAAAAATGCACGGTAATGTGCTCGGTACATTTATGCAGATTCATCGTATTTTTTACAAAAAAACACCGTATTTTTACCCTTGCAACACGGTAATTCTTGATTTACATATGGAGACACCGGTGGAGGGACACTTAAAGAGAATGATAGACAATAGATTTCGTTACGGACCCATCGTGAGCAAGTCGATTCCCTCTTGGCCATTATAAGATTGCGAAAAATAGGTGACTCCTTCGATGATAATAGACAATCTTTGTCTATAAACATTATATCAAGGCGGAGATCTTAACCTCTTCATAGTTTCTCCGTTTTTAATGTGTAAAAGTGAAAACACGTCTTTAGTGCTTATTTTTTACCACTAAGAAGTTTGTCTTGCTCTCATATCATGGTAGATGCCTAACTAACAACTTGCTGTTTGGGACGCAATAGGTCAGCGTGCAGTAATTCGTAACGTATCGAATATCGACCCAATACTGCTCGTCTTTCGGTTTTCTGCAAAACACGCATCGGCGAGTGTGCCCAGGAACTACACAATTTTATTCCACCAGCCCCATATTTCATCCGTAACTCAAGGAGTACGGGGGTATCATTAATATTTTGATATCTCCTTTACAGGGACAAAAATATATGCTTCTCTTTTAATATTCGAACGGCCAAAAGTTGAAACTTTCTACCAGAGAAACTATTATCGATACCACTAAAACGTATTTAAAGAAAGAGTGAATAGGCATCTTAGAGCTTAGCTTTCATCTTTGATGTCTACTTCACTTTCTATCAGGTGAGCTGAGGAAATACTAGCCTATCAATTATTTGGCAAAAAATATTGTCAAGCCCATATCCCCAAAGGGGTAAGTAGATGTACATCTGCAATCGCGACTAGCCGACGGTCTTAGGTCCCATTATGTGTGTACAAATTCAATCTCAGCTAATGTTACTTTTTTCGGAGAAACTGAAAGAAAGCTTATGGGAATAAGTTGCCTTACCTTTAATCGAACTTAGAACCTCGTACGTGAAAGTTAGATTACCACTACGCTCCACCACACAGGCGATAAAAAAGCTGTAAAAATAGAAATAGGTACTAGAAGGTCTGAACTGTTAAACTCTTGCGTGCATATTATGAGGTATCTGACAGGAAGGCAGATGCTCGCGGTAGGGGTCTGAATAAAAATGGGCTAAATATATACTGTTACTACAATGTTATACAAGAAATGTATAATTCACGTAAATATACGATGTTCGTAATAATCAGCATGAGGTACTATAATTAGGTGTAACTAGTTTCTGTGACTGGTGCTTTTGTCCATGTTATAAACTTTTAAGCAATCCTAAAATTAGAAAATAGAAATTCCCCTTGTCGGTCCTGCCTTTCTACCAGGCAGCTCGTAAGAGGCGAGCGTAGGTTATCAATGTTTTTTCCAACAAGACCACTGGTGGCAGAACACCCTTACCATCAGGAGAGACTTACAGGGGTTACAAGCCGTGGATATCCTAGCACACCTCTTCTTACCTCTTCGGGGATAATAGGCGTGAAGGTGCTCTTTCCTTTTTTTGCTTATGTATACATATATATATATATATATACTATATAGCGGGAATGTGACATCAGAAAGGTATGTCAAAAAGGTTTTTTTAAACAAGTATTCTGTAGTTTACTTTGTTTAACACAATGTCAGCAGTCGCAGGTGGTTGTTTTCTAATAATAGAAGCGTCTAATAACAAAATAACAAAGTAACGGTAATAAAATGTATTTAAACGAGTCACCTGTAGCCATAACATGGCGGTGGCCAAAATAAACTAATACAAGTTCGCAGGCCGCTCGCACGCTACGGTCAGACATTAAAAACAAAACGTCTTGTCCCTTTTTATTTGACCCACATCTAAGGGATAATTGTGGAGAAATAAATTATTTAATTAATACTTTTATAGGTCACTGCATAATGCCAGCAGGTGCAGCGAAGCGTCCACCTGCTTGAGGGGCTGTTCAAGGTCTTGGATGTTTTAGGGTCCCGCACCCTAAGGGTATAAACGGAACCTGTATAAACGGATATAATTCTGTTGTCGCTATAACAAAAAATAAAGAAAATATTTAGGTCATTCGTTGTACGGGAACCGTAAAACAAATGACCTGACCTAACCAATAGATGGCGCTATGCATATTTAGATTGCGGTGAAGACGAAGAGTACTTGCTCGATATACTCTCCCGTGTTTTTTTTACTAAGTTATTTTCCGAGTAACAATCGCTATAAATATTATTCAATCGTGGTATTTTCAGATACAATTTTTCCAATTAAGATTGATTTACGTAAATAAAATGTAAACAAGCTATGTAGGCAATATATGAATATGCTACTAAAATATTTATAACGCGACTTTTTTGCTTTTGGACGGAACCCTTCGTGCACGTGTCCGACTCGCACTTGACTGTGTTTTTTGTTTGGATATTTTTACAAACGCCACGAACGTCGAACGGCCAGACGTTGTTACACGTGGAATAGGTTCGCATTGGCGTTTGCTATTTCTTTTATTCTCATAAAACTTACGAATACGTAATGTTTGTGAGTGAGCTTTTTAATATTTGTATAAAGTTTTTGTTATCGTTTTATACAAGGTTATTTATATTATGAAATATGACTTCGCCGGATGTTTTAATTATTTTTCTTAGCTTACATAATATCATATCTCATATTCGAGGTCGATTCCGTCTTTACGTACGAAGTATTCAATTGGCGGATGGGACAACGTCTATGAATATTTCAGTTGTGTCCGATGTGGCAACAGACCTACCACCTGTCACATCGTCGGACCTAATATCGTTGGAGCGTAATGGTATGTACCTACATCTCTGCTTACTTCTTCGGGTACATTCGCGTGACGATATTTATTTATAAACAGCTATGCCCGCGACTTCATCCATGTTTTTCTTTAACTAATTTATTTTACACATTTCTAAAATAAATTCTAAAATAAAAGTAGCTTTAGCCGTTTCTTATAACATTAGCTGTCTGCCAGTGAAAGTCCCGTCAAAATCGGTCCAGCTGATCCAGAGATTAGCGGATACAAACAGAACAGACACACAAAAATTTTAAACAATATTGTTTTGGCATAATATGCAACTTATAAATATTATTATTAATCACTTAGTTAAAAGCTGTCATATTAATATTACAAACAGACACTCACATTTCATTTATTTGTCTAGAAAAAAAATTCAATCAAATTACACCATAAAAAGAAACAATTTTTTTTGCAAAAAAATCTAATTGCATTAGGTATATAGTTTCTAAAGGTCAATAGATATGTTCGTTCATATTTTTTTTGCTTATTTACTTCTTAATTTTATGGGCCCCTAGTACCGGTATTTTGCTAACTTTCCAAAGGTCATAGCGTGATGTAAGTAGTCTTTAGCGTTCTTTTTTTAGGGTTCCGTTCTCAGAAGACCCCATTACTAAAAGCTTCTCAATCGATCTGTCTGTCTGTCCATCTGTCTGTCACCAGACTGTATCTAGTAAACCGTGACAGCTAGAAAGTTGAAATTTTTACAAATGATGTATATCTATTGCAAATATTAAAAACATAATAAAATAAATATTTAAAGGAGGCTCCCATATAACAAACGTGATTTTTTTGCTGTTTTTAGATAATATATGTTTTTATATAATGGTAAGGAACCCTTCGCATGTGAGTCCGACTCGCATTTGGCGGTTTTTTTTTTAATTAATCCATCTACTTTTTTGGTACCTATGTTTTAATAAATTGAGAAAATAATTGCCTATTAAGTTATCCAAGTTTGTTTACACAATTTTGTCTTCAATGAAGTGACTATATTCATTTAAAACTAGCTGTGTTCACTACTTCGTCAGCGTTTTTGTTATTTTATAATTTTTATAAATAAGATTTTAAAACAAAAGTAGGTACCTCTTCCTTATTACATCAGCTGCCAGTCAGTGAAAGTCCCATCAAAATTAGTCCAACCGTTTCAGAGATTAATGGGTACAAACAAACAGACAGAAAGAGATTTTAAAAATTTGTTTTGGGGCATGTATCTTGTAAACGTATATGCATTAAGTAAAAAAAAACGGTAATTTTAATATTACATACAGACACTCCAATTTTATTTATTTGTATAGATTTTTAACCGACTTGAAATCTGCCGTAGTAATCGAGAGGGCAGTAAGTCACAGATGGCCGTTTTTTATTATTGTTGATTCGGAATGTACATCAAACGAGCTTTCTTTCTATCCAGGTGACAAAAATATACCTAAATTAGAAATACATTTTCTTGTTTTATAAAGAGCAGTAAAAACAGTAAATTTTCTCGAAAGCCATTTTCTCAAAACCGCATTTATTAACTTACTGCTGTGTCGATTACCAGGGCAGAAATGGAGTCCTTAATTAATAGTATTCTGTCGAAAATGAATGGATTTTGATATATTTTTGTACGATAGTCTATGTTTCAGGGGTCCTGTATAAATTAGATCAAGATACAACAAAAAGTTTTTCATTGGTTTCAATATTTGACTTGAGCATTGATTTAATATTTATATTTAACTCAGTGACATCGAGAATTTTTTCTTTACACGCGCCATGGAGGTTCAAATTTAGTATTTAAACGCAGTCAAACTTCAAAAAAACTGACTTCAATGTCAAATAAATTAAATAGGTACATATTTAAACTAAAATATAATTGTTTATCGCAAATTTCCGCACAAAAACACAGTGAGCGACTTATTGCGAACTTATTGAGCGACTATTATTAAATTTATTTATTTATTTATTTTTAACAAAAGATTATTTCAAACAAAAGATTGTGCCAGGGCACACTGTTAGGATATACTAGAAATACATATTCACCCTGCCGCTACACTGCATTCTTAACGCGAATGATGTACCTATAGATAAAAATTCTAGTAGGTAGCTGAAGAAACTTTATATTTTTAATTACAACGTATTTAAAGGATATGACCGTTTATACAAAATATTTTGATGTTCGCTAGTAAATTAACGCCATTAAGGTATTTCCCGTTGACTTTTAATTATGGAATTGGCTAATAATCCCTACTAATATTATAAACGCGAAAGTTTGTAAGTATGGATACTTGTTAATCTTTCACGAAAAAACTACTGGACGGATTTGGATTAAACTATGCAGTGAGATAGCTTATATATCATAGTAACACTTGGGTTACTTTTTAACTGGCTACATTAAAAAGAGGGTATGTTTTTACGCAATAAGTAATATAAGTCGGAAAAAATTCTGCATTTTAATAATTTACTAGGTATTTTCTACTTATTACTGTCTATTAGTAGACTATCTGGCATAGTTAGCTGACCCCTGATATCGTATGTTAGAGAAACCTGAATAGGTTCGGGCCAAGAGTTTCATAATATGAAAATAAGTAAATATCGTCATGTTCTTATCCTCGAAAGGGTAGCTAGAAGCACAAATGCACTAATGATTAGCCGACGGTGAATGTAAGTCCGCCGCCATATCGAATATCTCAGAAAATGTCATGTTTTTCAGATAATCTGAAAAACATATAAAATCAATTACCCCCTCGATAATAGAATACTGAGCTCAACCACAGGAGCGACATTCAAAATGTTAAAGTAAATTTAAATAAAACGTTTTCACGTTCCGATAGCATAAACAACGCGGACCATTTTCTGAACATAATACAATTTCTTCAATACCTGTTTCCGAACAAATATGTGACTTGAAGGCATCTCGCGAAACTGGTAGACCTTGATCTCTCAAAGGGACCCCACAATCTGCCGCCAGCTAACCTTGAGTTATTTTTAAACCTCGGCTGCATACGAATCCTGTCGGACAAGTCCTTCCGTCTGTTACATAATGCGAAATTATAGTTACCATTTTTTGCCCCCAACTCTGTGAAAAGCGTGTGGCCCTGTCATTTGGAGTTTATAGCTTTTGTTTTGGCTCGCAGATACTTTATTTCTTTTCGTGGAACCGTAAAAGGAAGGCAATGAAGGGTTGGTCGTTTTTGTGAAGATGTTATGGGCCGAAATAATGGCGGCTTCGCGAAATATAAAAACAGCTGCGCGGTTCCGAAAAGCTTAGGGAAAGGTGTGTATTTATATTGATAATTCGATTTACGACTAATAAGTTGGTGCTGAGGTGGCAGATGGTCATTTGGTGATGGCTAAGGTGGCCATTAATATCTACTTACAAATAAGAAATTAACTTTTTTACAAAAATTTTTAACGCTTCTTATATGAAGTGAATTTTAAAATTAATTAAAAATTTACGTAATACTAGCTATGCCCGCAACTTCGTCCGCATTTTTATTTGATAATTTTCTTTTAAAATAAATTTCTAAATTCGAAATAAAAGTAGCCTAAGCTTTTCCTTATTACACTGGTTGTCTGCTAGTGAAAGTCCCGTCAAAATCGGTCCAGCCGTTCCAGAAATTAGCGGGTGCAAAGAGACAGTCAAGTTAAAACCCTAACTAAGGTTCCACTGTCTGTCAGTCTATAGGTCACCAAGAGGTATCTCAGGAACTGTGCTATACAGTTAAAATATTTACAGATTATATGTTTCTGTTGCGACTATAACAGCAACTACTAAAAACGTAATAAAATAAATATATAAAGGTGCTCCCCATATACTAACATGATTTTTTGCCGTAGGTATTTATAGATAATGGTACGGAACCCTTCGTGGGCGAGTCCAACTCGCACTTGACGGATTTTTATCATTATTTTATTCCATTTATAATTAGCACAAGTTCTTTATGTAGGTAGTAGGATCAACTGTTTTAAGATGTGTATGATCTTCATAACATGATAGAAAATCATAGACATCTTATTTAAATGACTAAAAAATGGAGTTGGAGTGACTCGCACTAAGTGCAGTGCATTTTACACGAATACATTACTCAATAATATCTTCAATGTAATTTATACCAATTTACTGAAAAGCGAATTTATACGTACATAATTTTGTACGAAAAGATTTTTGACATAGCAATATTATATTAATCTTCTAAAATATTCCTATTGTATTTGTCACATTCTAATATGTCATTACTTTTCGTAACAAAAACCAGCGTCCGCTGGTACGGCGTTCAATCACTTAATCAATTAACCCAATCAGTCATCAGTATTTCTGGACAAAAAGAAAAAAGTTTAGTATATCTGCCGTGTGTATACTCGTGTACTCGTACATATCGCACGCTTAGAATTAAAGTGACCGAATTCAAAAAAAGCAATTTGTGCTAAATGAGCAATAAAGTCTTCAAAAATTACAGTATTAAATACATCTTGATACTTATATCTATTTCGTGTTTTGCAAACGATAGGTTTTAACCAAATTTGTGGATTAGCGTTTTGAGTAGGTACACAATTACATTTTAAGTTTATATTTATAGTGAAATGGCGAAATCGAGAGTTACATAAATTTTGAGTTGTCACTTGAATTTTAAGCGCGCGATAGGTAGACAGAGATACATATGCACCCACGATTAACTGACGATATTAGGTTGCATGATGTGACAGTTCGCAAGTCAAGTTCAACCTAGACTACCGAAATAAAAGTCTGAAGCGCATACCACTAGACCACCGAGGCCTAAAATTAACTGTCAGAAGAAAGTATAATCAAATCGATTTGGTGAGGAAAATTCTAAGCTACACGTCGTCGTACTTAGTATGTTGCACTTTGTTAATGATTATTCTTGCCCATACCAAACGTAACCACATTTCTCGTTTTGAAAGGGACAGTCCGCGCTTTCAGCCTATCTATTCCACTGTCTCTACGACAGTAGATACAGCCCGATGTTCAGAAACAAAGTTAATTACCATATTAATAATAAAAAAGGTAGGATAATACAAACTGTTGCAGTAAGCGCCCCAAATCATATATATTTTTTAATATCGTGTGTTTACCAATTCAAAAAATAAAAATCCAGAATAAGAGTTTTGACAGCATAATTTAAATGCAAAAATGGTTTCAGTTTGATTATCGTATCGTCTAAATAAAGGTCATTATTAGATATAATTCAAAAACCTTTTGTTTGATCTCGATCTAATTTTTAAACTCGTACTCGCACGATGAGTTCTGTGCCAAAAAAAAAACACTTTTGTGGTATCAGAAAATCTTAAACTTTAAATATTAAATTTATACGGTTTCTTGAATTTATTGTTAACACAGAAACAGAAATACATTATCCGTGAAAATTTCAAATTTTTAGCTATTACAGTTCATGAGATACAGCCTGTTGATGGCTAGATAAACGGTAAGTCTTGGTAATAGATTCCTAGTTCAAGTTTATTTATTTGCCTTTAGTAGTGTAAATCTCCCTTAGAGTAGTCCCTAGAGTAGTTTAGGTTTCCGTACTCAAAGGTAACGGGTCGCCGCGCCGTTACCTTTGAGTACGGAAACCTAAACTCCAGATAATTAAAACGCAGTTAAATGTAAAACTTCTATTTGAAGTGAATACAAAATACCGTAAGCGTCCCGATATATCCCGAAAATGTGTATATCACCTTTACACTAAGTTACAGGAAATAGTAGGTTCGATAAAGTTATCTGGTTGAACTTTTAGATTACAGCTTGGTATGTTATTGTATGTAGGTGGGTATGTTTACGAGAGCCACTTGCTATCGCGGACCGCGTTCGGCTTTGTGTGTCTCTAACTCAAAGCTATTATCACGGTTGCATACATCCCCCTTTTACAGTCGTATTGTCGCTCACAAAGAAATAGGAAACCGAATAATGGCCACCTCAAAGTAGGTATATTACTGGTTTAACTCGTTTTGTAATGCGTTTTTATTGAAACGTATAAACCATTCAAACGCAGTAAAACTGCAAAAGAACTACTTCAATTTGATTGTCATATCGTCTAGGTTTTTTTCTGTTATTTAAAATATCATAATCATTCTATAGGCAACTATATATTAGAGGTTAGTTATGAACCACAGTAGAGATACAC
>DVZL01001707.1:0-16940 GCA_018236625.1 Lasaia peninsularis
CTTCGTATGAGTATAATAGTCATCAATTTTAAATATCGAACGGCGTAGCTCAATTTCGTTCTTAAAAAAAATTAGCGGGACTATAAAACTTTTACTTTAAATGTTATTTGTTTTTGGGATTTTTTTATAATTACATTCTAATTAGGAAAACATATGAGTTCTTCAACTGATAAAGATATAAGCTGCACTGAACAATAAAAATGAAAGCTGAAGCAGCAATTAACAACATTTTGCCTGAAACTCCGAGACTATTCTTAATATACTTTTTCTTGTAATGCCGATTTTTTCTACTTTCCTCACAATCGAGATGTAAAGCAGAGTAGTTAGCTCGGGTGTACGTGTAAGCATCAATTGCACCCTCGCTGCGCTCGTGCGCCTAAATATCTCGGGCTGCAATTGATGACTTACACCCCTTGGCCACTAATCTACTATTAGTCAGATAATATGTCGTGGAGATACGAAATAAAGATATTAATACTGATTCAATGATACCATGTGTAATGACAATTGAATCTTCCGTCATGTGTGGTATAATATCCTGTTGATCTCGACAATTTTTTTTTCATTTATTTAAATAAAAACCAAAATATAAAAATATTACAAAAAGCTTTGCAAAAACCTTATATTGGTTTGTCCGCAAGCTTGACACTCGTAGCTATGGTAAGCTACGAGTGTTTACATATTAAATGCCACTCTCTAAACCGGATGACGACAAATTATGACGAACTTTATTTTAGGATTGTAGTAGGAGGAATACTTTTCGTATAATTACAATCGGTTGATACGACTGGCCAGAAAAAAGCTTTAAGCAGTGTTAAACAACTAAGTGGCCATAAGGTTTATTACAGATCTTACTAAGATAACGTAAATAAAGACTTATTGAAACTCGGGTAAAAATAGTAAACCGTTAAAAGTATGTCTAAATATTTACTCCTTTATACATTAAGTTTGATCAACATAATATTTATTAAGTATGTTGAAATCCATTAAGACTTCAATAGACGTGTAGATTGTAGATAAATAGATGTACATATGAATAGCAGTAAAATAAAAAGTTATAAATAAATACTTACCAACGGAGGTAGGACCATTAGGTTTAGGCGTCTCCTTGTCTTGTTCTTTATCTTTCTTTTTGTCCTCCGACCTAACGCGCTCTCTCGGGGTCCTCTGTGGCTGGGGCGCGGACATCGTTATCGATAGGTTTGCAGGGACAGCACTAGCGGGTGCGGCCTGCGACACATTGACGCTCGCGGCCTCCGACGCGGTCGCCGGTACGGTCGCGGCCGGTGGGGAAGGAACTATATTCGACTCTGTTTTCTCTAATTCATCTTGAGGCACAAATGGTTTGCTTTTTTTCTGTTGCTTACTTTGTAAACTCTTATTATCTATAGCTAAAGGCTGGCTTTGTTCACTAGATTTTTGAAGTTGCTTAATATTGACAGGCAATTTAGGCACTACGACAGGACTATCCGATATTGCAGAGACTACGGGGGTGTCGCCGGCTTCTGCGACATCGGGTCCTAAGTTTTTATTTTCGTTAATATTTAATTCAGACTTTAAAATATTATTATTATTATTATTATTAATTATTGCGTTCGTATGAGGTGGATTGGGGATTGCTGCGGCGGCAGGCACTTCAATGTTTTTGGAAGAGTTTTTACTAGCAGTCTCACTCGCAGTGGGCTGATTCGCCACTTCGTTCACCATTCTCGAAAATTCTTCGGCAACACTATGTGTTTTCTCCTGAGAGGAAAATAATTAATTACTAACAAATAACACACCAATGCCTGATTTACACTTATTTATGTTATACTAGCTGTCCACCCGCTGCTTCGCCCGCGTGAATTATTTCAATAATACAGACAACTTTCAAAGGGCAAATATTTGTCACACTTATAATACTAATCGCGTAAAAACATACCCTCTTTTTAATGTAGTTGGTTAATCCTATGTCCTTCCTCAAGGTCTACTCTATCTCTGTACAAAATTTCATCAAAATCGGTTCAGAGGTTTAGGCGTGAAAGCGTAACAGATAGAGTTACTTTCACATTTATAATATTAATACGGATGTAGACAGGTAAGTTTTAACTCAAAATCGACGACGAAACAAAAAAATCGTCGTCAAGAATCGTGTAAACATACATTTTAGTAACAAGTTGCAAGTTTTGTTGTATCCTAAAATGAAACTTGTAAAATTTTAATAACCACTTGTCAACTAAGTAGATGTAAATCAGACATTATTGCAATGAGAAATAGTTACGTAGCTTTATGTGCATCGTTGTCGTGTGCAGCCTTTGTATTAAGGCCTAATGTGAAAGTCTACTGGCTACTCTACCTTCGAGACCGGAACACGACTATGTCATTTTAGTGATAAGAATAGGTAAGGCGATTCTCAAAAACCTCTAATTTTTACCAATACCATCAAAAGATATCCCTGCATCATCTAAATCGTTTTCGGCTAAATATAGTTCAGATTTTAGTTTAAGCCCTAAAACACTGTAAATACGACCACATGTCCATTATTATTGCTTACGCTGTACACTAGCAGTAAAACTATAACGATTATTAATTATTCTTAAAAATACACGGCCATTTAATTGTTTTATTATAGTGCTGTCTGACATCATTTTAGTACACCCATGATGTTTTAAGATCCCAGCACCAAAAGCACTTATGGTGTCAAAATGCTTACCATATACGGCGTGTTTTTTTAGAGACCTATTGAAGGAGAGCATTCAGAGTTCGATTCTGAGCCCGAATATCGAAAAAAATGACCTTAATTTAAAAAAAAAATTTCCTATACATTACATGATTCACAAACACCTGACGCAAGACAATAATCGCGCGCGCCAGAAAATAACAAACCGTTATTTATTCCATAACAATTAATAATAAATAAGTGTGATTAAATACGCCAGAAATAATATTTTTATTGAAAACTACAATATCACACTTGTTTATGGGTACGTTGACCTAACACCTGATCGACGGCTGGGGCGGCATCACAACAGTAGCCACACGTTGTGTAAACTTTACGATATTTCGATAGCTATTGTCACTGTATATTTATAACTAATCACTGTATATTTGTTTTCAATATTTTTATTGTATATATAAAAGCGTGAACTTTCATGGGTTTGATTCCGTCCCTCGTCTAATCAAGATCCCCGTATAGTAATTCTTTCTTTGAAAATTTCGCTGCTTGTTTACCAACCGAAGCCTTATAAATACACAGACAGGGTTAGAATAATTGTCAATTCATAGGCGTAGACTAAATAAATGGACAGATTTTATTTTCTGTCTGTACACGTGCGGTATTTGTCCAATGATTATGGAATAGCCGTCACGGTGCTCGTAGAAACTATATAAGGTATCGAGCGTAACACGCGCATAACTAGCATTAATTCTAATCTGAAACGGAAACTAGTAGAGATTTTGTATTAAGGTAAGCCTGCTCTGATCAATTTTTTGTTATAGTGTTAAGTTGTAGCATTTTAAGAATATTTCAAATCATAAACATATTTCATTTTCTGAACCTCATATGGTTTTACTAAAATTATATTTTTAATTTAGTTTTTGTTTGTGAAATAAAAAATATTGTTTGTGTCCAAACTTTCGAGTATTCATTTTGAGCCGAGCAAAGACAGATTTATTAATCTGTGAAACTTACCGGTTGAGGAGTTTGCCTTTCACTAGTTTCACCGCTAACATATTGACTATCATTTGAATATATCTCCGAAAATATATCTTGTTCTGCAACAAATAGATATATGTAGCGCTATTCGATATTAAAAACTTTTTAAAAAAAGCACACTCTACATTCAATGAACGTAATATACTTACGTGTGACAGGATTAATTATAGGCACTCTATGTGAAGTACGTTTGGGGGGACCTTGCCGTATGACACCTGTACAATAAGACAACATTAAAACAAAATAACGAGATTGTCCGCAGCGCCACCACCAGCGCACCACTGGCCGCTGTCATCTCATATTTGTACACGTTCTGAAGTTGAACCTCAATCTTCAAATAAATAACATGGATCATTAGTTGATACCTTTTCTGAGATACATGTACACTAATAACAAACGACACGGAAAAACAGGTTAGGATTCGGGAACGTCGCAGTAACCTATAATTATGTTCCTGAAATATCTACAATACACAATTAAATTGAAATATCTCTCGAACTAAACTCTTTTACCATTTTACATGTAGAGAATTGAACATGTATTGTATTGGCATAAGTATTAAGTAAATAACATTCGACCGCTGAGAGAATCGCTTTTTGGCAGCTCGCGATGTGTTGTTGGACGCACTACGGTGTGCTGATTGAGTTATTAAAAATATAATGTTTTTACTAAAAATTGTATTAATATTATTACTATAAAGCCTATTTACACGCCAATTTTATTTTGGTCGGAATACAATTTTATAATAATCTGTTAATATGCCACTTGTTTTTTTATGTTTATTAATTCCCTACAACTTTCCCTAAACGATTTTTATATCATAGCTCGTTCTAACGTTATCTCAATTAAGCTTTAAAAAAATTTAAGCATAAAAACTAAATACTTATATGTACGGTTCTAATCTCTAGTTATATCAGTATTTTATTCGACGCATGTTTGCTTCCTTACTAGCTGTTGCCTATGGCTTCGCCCGCGTCTTGTAGTTTATGAACTGTCGGTGAAGTATAAGTTACAACGGCCAATCGCACCACAATCGTTTTCTCTGTGAAAGTGTAACAAAGAAACAAATTTTCGCATTTGTAATATCAGTATCATAAACTAAGCAAACAACAATAAATATATCCATTATCGTACTGGTGATCACGACCCGCCTTTAATTTTTTTATGTCCCGGAAGGCAAACTAGCAGATGAATTTCCGGATACCAGGAAAAACATGCCGCCTTAAAACACCAAAGATGGTAATGGTGCATTGCCAAGCCGAGGTTAAGATATTGCCGGCTACCCTACCCTCTAAACTTCTATAAACTAAAATAAAAAGCCCGGGGGAAACATGATGTTGTATTGCAATCTGTGGGTTTAGGATTAATTTCTACAGTTCCTTCGTATTGAGGAAATATTGACGACATCGACTCGGTAACGCCCCGGGTATAATTAAACCGTAGATTAATATAAATTCTCCGATTCAATCGGTCGAGGGCCAATACCAAATTGATGACACCAATATCTTCTTAGCCCGAAAGAGCTGTAGTCAAAAAAATAAATATGAAAGGTGACAAACCTGGTAACGGTGGATGTATATGAGGCTGGGGTTGCGCGTGAGGTATTGGTGTGGTGGTCGCGTTAGGGGCGGTTACCGGCTGGGGCACTAGTGCTCCCGGATTGGTCCGACCCGCTGGGCTCGTGCCCACCGACCCAGCGGCCGGCAACTGCTGCCCATTCGTGTAATAGTCTAACAAATACAATAGTTACAACAATAGATGAGCTTTTGCCATTCAAATATAGCCTCGTTAGTGTCCATCGCCCCAAACCGCCGTCGCCGTTTTCGCCCATAGTACAAACGTTAAGAAATTGCCAAAACATCCAAATGGCGGAAAAGTGGACTCTCGATTTCTATACCGAC
Organism: Lasaia peninsularis; assembly: GCA_018236625.1. Lineage (NCBI taxonomy): Eukaryota > Metazoa > Arthropoda > Insecta > Lepidoptera > Riodinidae > Lasaia > Lasaia peninsularis. Next base: position 5,596 of record DVZL01001707.1, read on the forward strand.
TTCTTAAAATGGCGCAATTGTTATTATCAATCCAGTACAAATCTTGGCCGTTACCGATATCCCGCCATATGAATCGAGACTCCATTTTTCTACGTCTCCATTTTGCTAAACTTATTCATTATACATTGGCATCATATCTTGTTTTACGAACTGACCGATTTTAAAACTTAAAATAATTAAGGGAATCAGTTTTAGTGTACATTAACAAATTGAGTTTTATTAAGCGGCAAGAATGGAATGTTTACAATATAAAATAAACACAAGCCTAAGAGGCTTTTCCACCCCAGCCTCAATTGGCAACGCACCATTACATAATTATTTGTATAATATCAGCTACAGCCGCTGTGTTAGCGAACACGCCTAGTCGCGACAATTCCTACTTGACTCTATTAAACCGGTATTTAAAAACGTTTAGTTATTTATAGGAAAGACAATATAGACACATATCTTGTTTTAATTTTTTATATCTTGTTTCTGCAATTTTCAAATAAATGCAAAATAGTACAAGAGTTTTCATAAGATATAGTCTAATAGAAATATTGATCCTTCGCTCTTATGATCTACATTTCTGAAGATCATTTCGAAGTCCACTTATCACAGGTGAAACGATACTACATTTTTGAAACCGTAACGACAAATCAAAACATTGATGCATGCTGTAACATAATATTTACTGTCGCAGCAAGATGCCCGCACTGTAAACTAATTCACGTGACACTATTACAATAGAATCAAACATTCGAAGGGAAACTACCGACACGCGCTGTGTATGTACGTCAATAAAACTGTTTGTGTTTAAGTTTTTTGTAGTTTTTGTATCCAACTCATAAAATTTAAAGATGTTACCATAATTGAAATCAATGGAACTTAAAATTAACATGTAGCCTCTATTAACCATTTTCAAAAGCAGATGTCATGAAATAGATATCCGAATAGATTCTATTACCATTTTGTACGTGAATTAGACACCTGGAACATAATGTAGTAATAAAAACATTCACTTACATGGACCCGTATTCGCAGGCGTGCTGTAACTGATGTACGGCGTCATGTACGAATAATACCTGGAAACCAAATCGGTCGAATGATTCAAATAACTACACACATTCTAATCGGACATCATTGACATTTAAATAATAGTCCAGCGTATAGTTACACAACCACTGCCGCACCAGCTATTTCTGCCACCACCAAGCCAGTGGTTACATACTCCGACGTACAATAGCGACTCTGTGTGCATCCTTTTCTTCAATTAGGAAAAACCATATTAAAATTGTCATTTACTTGTTATGAAAGAAAACAAACTATAATCGTACATAATTCAGATCCAAGAAAAAATACACTTAGTTTTAAAAATAAGTATAAGAACAATGTACGATTGCCGTTAGATTTATACGTATCGGCATGAATAACAAAAAATTGGATATTTGAAGGAAGTAGTCAAATAATTTGTTTAGGTAGATAGGTTTAAACTCTTACCCAGGGTTGGTAGATCGAGGCTGCTGGTAGGTCTGCGGTATGGGCATGTGCGGCGGCTGGAAGACCAGCGAGTGGTGGTATACCACTGGCCCGGCTGCCGTCGCCCCCCCGCCCCCAATGTACGGCTGCTGTTGTCTGTCAGCATATATGATCACATTACCACACAAGTAAAAAGTTGAACAGACAGAATGCACAATGTGCTATGAGTTTAGGCATGACTTGACCGGTTGAAACCACCGCCTTACTTTTCCACTTTAATGTTACGTCGTAAGTTGACATTACGACGTAACATTAAAGTGGAAACTGCTCACCATAAGAGCTCAAATTCCTTATAGCAGGTAAAAATAATAATCAAACAAATAAACACTAAATTAATAATATTAGCAGGGGAGCCCTGGAGGGATCGAGAATTAACTGGGACGCGTCAGATTATGATGTAGTAGATACCTTGTACCATCGTTACACATTTCCATTGTTTAGCAACTGTGAACATTTTATTGGCTTGAAAATATACTCGGAAGAGGTCAGATTAAGATACGATGGGTTCCTTAAATGCCAAGAAATATATATAATTAAATAATCTGACAATTTGACCGCTAGAAAAAGGAGTGGGACGTTCTGAAACCTTCATAAAACATGACATCTATGTTCAGCAGCCATTATGGCGAACTGTCTGATAGACATTTTTGCGTCATCCCCCGATGACCCCTTAGGTATGTCCAATATCTAAAGCGTTCGCGTAGGATCAAGTGTATATCAATTTGTTTTAGTTTTTCCATTTCCGCACCACTGTAAATAAAAATGTTACATGAAGTTTTTTTTCTCTACTATCTAATAGACAAAAACCAATAAGTCGCCATGACTCTCGAGAGAACACATTTAGCTTACTAGGCTCCCCTAGCATAAATAAATATCTGTAATTCTCCTAAAGATCTGTAATTCTCCTAGCATAAATAAATATCTGTAATTCTCCTAAATTCTCTCTTCTGAACATATGAAAGTCATTTTTACGATCGATTATTTATACGATCTACAAATACTGTTAAGTTTAAAAGAATAAATAATCTATTCTAACATACATTTTCATGAACTATCACATTTTTGTGAACAGGCGTTAATCTCAACTTTCTCTGTACTTTAAATGATTTAGTTCTCCCAATGGATTACAATAAACTAAACAAAGTTTTTTAGTTTATCTGAAGAACATAAAGATGCCTGCGTTGATTTTTGCCCGATATGGCGGCGAACTTGTCACATCATGGGAATTAATATCGTCGGCTAATCGTGGGTGCATATGTATGAACCTCCGCCTGTCGCTTCGGGGGTATGGACGTGACGTTATATTTTTTATTAATTTACAATATTATACTACCAAGAACAAGATATTGTGATAACGCAGGTTAGAGGAACTTGATCACACCAAAGTTATACATACAAAACAAATTTCACTTACCGTCTATTTTGTTCACTCATAAAATGAGAAGCGTGAAAACATATTAATTTTCCTAAAGATTGTGACAATTTAAACTAATTTTTACTACTTGTATTGTGTTAGGCAGTAAAACACAATTAATTTTATTTTTTGTCTGTTTATCTTTAACCCGGCCGCGACCCACGCTGAAACTACTAAGCCGAAATTTGACTAACGGTTAGCCTATGTTGCTTAAATAGGTTTCGTGAGGAGGTGATAAACCTAAAATATAAATTTGGCTATAATTCATGAATTTGGTCTTATAGAATTTTTCAGTTGGTCTGAAAAACAAAACGTCAGAGATTGGGTTTGTGCCCGACGTTGGATCAATGTATTTACGAATATGATTGAATAATTTTATTGGAGTAGCATGTCTAACATAAACAAGCTGTATCAGAGTCTCATGTGAAAATTATTTAATATTTAAATCACCAGAAGCCAGCAACTTGATAAAAATGTCATTAATATTTTTGATAAGTAACATTTAAAAAAAAGGTTTCATTATTAATATCAGCTGAATTGTCAAACGCCTCGTATGAATTTCGTACTTCCATCTACATCTATATGTATATTATATATCAAACAAAGTCGGGTCTGTTACAACACTTATAATTTGAGATCTGCTGGACCAATTTTCATGGTTTTTGATTCGTTGGATTTGTCTCCGCCCCGAATAGCAGAATACATCATTAAAACAATGAAAACTAGATGAATAAATAATTATGAAAAATGATTTATCACTACATATGTAGTAAAACAAATTCGCTTTCTCTGTCCCTATAACCTTATGTATGCTTAAATCTTTAAAACTACGCAACGGATTTTGATGTGGTTTTCTTAAATAGATAGTGACTAAAGAAGGTTTTTATGTATATAACATGTATTGTACACCTGTGCGAAGCCGGGGCGGGTCGCTAGTTTTCAATAAATGATTATTACATGTCAAACAACTATTGTTGTCCGACAGGATGTCAAATACTTTAATTATTAACATTTATGCATTATCTGTATTTTTTTTTAATTATTTTTTTCCATACATTTTTTCAGCAGGTACATAGAAGTTCCTCAAATATTTTGCGTAAATTAAAGATTCTATTTCCGAAAACAATTTCTAAGATTTATTCTATAGGCTAATGAAACAATATTTTTGTATTTTTTTAATTTTTATTCTCTTTCTGTATTTTTCGCCTCTGTGGTATAACGTTACAGGTGTCGCCTGTTAAGACCGTTTGCCACGTAGGGTCCCGGATTCAATTCCCAGGTCGGGCAACTTGTTTTAAATATTTTTCAGATTTTTCTGAGTAAACATTAGGTACATTGCCCGGAGTTGGAATGTGCCCGAAGTGGCGGTAGGCTTGCCACCTATCACATCCTAGCACCTTGGCTAATCGTGGGTGTGTTCTAGTATATCTACTGGATTTAAGAGTCGTGGATATACTAGCACACCTCTGTGTACCCCTTCGGGGATAATAGGCGTGAAGGCACTTTTTTCTGTATGTATTATTTATTATTCATCATTATTAAATACTCTTATTATATAATATATATCCACATAAATATTTATTTTGTATCATTGTATTATGTTTATCAAAGCCTAAATTAGTTCAGCTAAAAGATAACACGACATGCATTAAGTGTCAGTCGGTACGAAGTTCGACGGGTCAGCTAGTTAATTATAAATTTTAGATGTTTCGCAATAAGAACTAACTATTCGGCGAGTAAAAAATGGCGTCGTAACTGTTATTCAAATTCATAGCGACGCGTTAATCGTGCGCAGTTTTTTGAATTAGGTACTTACATTAGTATGACACGGAATGATAATTAATAATATATATTTGTAGCACGATGTTAAAATATTTTACATTTAAAAGTACGCATACCCAAAATTATGAATATAGTTAATTCTGCACATTTCTCGTATAGGCACATTTACAGCCTGTGTAAGGTTGTAAAAAACAATTTTTTTGATATTATGTTGCCGGAAACAAATGTTCTTTCTAATTCAAATAATGATAACGTCTTATTATTCAAAATTATTTAGTTCCTCTATAAATTAAATTTAATAAATGTGTTTATCATCAAACATTAAGGGAGTCAGGAACCAATTTTCATTCTCAAAATTGCCGTCGTGTTTGTTGTAAATGATCAATCGTAGAAGTTCTGACCTCTCTAGTTGAAAATCTATACTAATATTATAAAGAGGAAACCTTTGTATTTTTGTATGTTTATGTTGAATAGGCTCAAAAACTACTGGACCGATTTCAAAATTTCTGTTACCATTACTTAGAGGGATTCTTCCGAATCCGTATAGACTATATTTTATCCCGGAAAATAGATATGATTTTTCGTAGTAGTTAAAATTGTGAAGTAAGTCGACGAAAAAACTGCCGTACGTTAACGATTCTCACGAACGCTATCTAAATGAGAGCTTAAAAAAATGTCCACCCGTGCGAAGCCGGGGCGGGTCGCTCGTATACTATAACCACATTCAAACCACGATATTTAAAATATATCAACGAAATACCCGAATAAAAGATATAAATATGAGAATTAGCAAAACGAATTTTACAGGATCCGTCAAGTGAGGTAGAGGCGATGACGGGTAAATATTTTCGATATTTCGTGGAGTTACAAAATATAAATTATTTATTTTACGATATTAAGTTTGTTATACAATATTTTAATTATATATACCTCGGATGTGTGTTAGGCCTGGAGCCATGCTGCGACGCTCTATACTGATAGTTTGGTGGGTATTGTGGCCGAGCCTGCGGTGTTTGGTTCTGAGGTGACACGTAACTTGGACCCGCCTGAAAAATACAAAAACAATAATTAGTATATCACCACCACACACACGCACTTGCCAGCGCTGTACTCACTAACAAAATACCACTTTTGTATCTAACCACCGACGGCTAATCCTAATATACACGCAATATGAATACACACCTACTTATTTGAACAACAACAATCTATTCATATTTTTTGCAAAAAAGAAGTAACAGACAGAATTTACCTGAGAAACAACGCGTACGCACACATCCATTTTACGTTAGCATTACGTCTATTATGGACGAGAAAAAACATAGGATCGTCTTAAAAGAACAGCGCAGTACTGAAGGGCGGCTTGTTTACATAATAATCTTCTTAGTCGTTAGACAAATGTGTACTTATGTAACCCATGCCGTTCGTAACATGTGCCTACATTACGAATTGCAATAGCTATCAAAAGAAATGGATGATTTTTAGTATGGACATCCGCGAAGGGAAGAATTTATCCTATGTCTTGGGACTAAAGGGGGCAGGTTTTTTGAGGTGGCCAGTTGCGACAGAAATACTCTGATGACGGTTGCTTTAAAAATATAGAGCATGAGCCTCTCTACCAATCAGATTATACAAGTCGAGCAAAACGGTTTATTTGTTGTTAAGAGCGTGGTCATGAAGCGATTATTAACATTACAAATAACAAACACCCGTACAACATAATATATCTTTACCACTGTTGGTGTTATTAAAAAAATCAAAATGAATGTGTTTCATCCAAGTGGAAGTCATATAGCCAAAAAGATTATCCTAATTAAAAATAATTACACGAACTGTGGTAAAGTTGTGCGTTGTATGGGTCACAACTCAGGCTTTCCAAATGCGTTTCTACTCAAGCGTTTAGTCCAACTCAAGATATTTCATCGTGATCATCCTACCGTTAACCTAGTTGTTCCTCATGTCTAGGCGGTTGTATTTCTCTCTCGAGTTTTGTTATTACTATAAGTATTACTTAAGTTACACGAATACTGTACAATTCACCAATAGGTCACAAGGTGTAACACAAATATTTCCCCTTTCTCCTAACTAGACCTCCACCATCTTGCCAAACTTTTGGTTTTGTTAAAATTGTTCGATGAATGCATTGTGTAAGCACTCAAGAGGGATGTGGGATGTTTGTTTTTCTTATTTTTGATAAAATGGCGAAAATCATTTTACTGAGTCGGATTTTCTACAAAATTAAATTTTTTTTATTTAAATGCATATGACAATCCGTCTTATCTATGTAAAACAACAAGCGAAATGCACTTTCTGGGATAGATAAATAAAGTGTTTATTTTAATAATGTGTGTTGGTTCGGGTCCCTCGAGTAGAATAAACCATCTTCCTCTCTCTCGCAGCAACTCGTCCGGGTAGGAAGCCACCGCCTTACCTGTTCCTGCCGGCATAATGACATTGTAGGGTAGCCAGTAAGACTAACACATAAGGTCTAACATCCCGACCAAAGGATTGCGATGTACGATAGGTCTCGGTTGTCTTACTATCAGAAGACCCACATGCTTGTTCGCTGTCTTATCTCATAAAAATCATACCTTATTAAATTATTAAAATTAGCTTACTCGTGCTGTCATTGGGAGGTACGGGTTGGAACTTAATTCTGAAGAAATCACTAAGTTCACAAAAAAATTATAGCGCCAAACCAAACGAAAGTAAAATTCTAAGTGAATCAGCACTAACAGCAGTGATACTTTATGGTAGACAGTGTTAAGGGTTAAAATTAATATTTATAAATATTAAGATATTTAGTATTAGTATTTAGTTTAATAATTAAATTATATATTAATTATTTACTATAGTTTAATTATATAAATTAAGTGTTAAAAGATTTGCACACCACATTGATATAATTAAAACTTTTGTTTTGTAACAACTTTTAAACACACATATTCGACAAATAAATAATTTTCTTTTCATTTCATTTAACTATTAGGACAAGTCGTCACTCAACTTTATCTATGCGAGACCTATGACTTACACTATAAATGACGACCTGCACTGATGCTAGATCAAACAAGTTGGTCACAATAATATCTTCTACTACAGCGTAATACTGCTAGGTGTAGTACGTACCATGGTTGTTTTAGACATATCTTGTTGCGGCGCCGGTGGGGCCGACGGTTGGGGCGCCGGTTGGCCGCGCAGGGTCAGAGCGGCTTGGGCCCCGGTCGCGCCTGGCATGTACGCGCCGCTGGTTGTTGCTCCAGAGTTGTGGAAACATTCCGGTCCTGGAAAGGGAAATATCGATAGCGTTATTAACTAGAAATTTAAATAAACAATCTGCATTGTGAAGTCACAATACTATCTCAACACTGGCGCAAGAAATCTATTAGGTACTAAGTAAGAATTAACGTGTTAAGTTTAGCGTGCTAACGAAATCTGCGTCACAATATCATTTGGTATCTAAGCGAAACGTCACAATATTAAATACCATCTATAAAATATTATCACAATACGATCACTAACTAGAAATTAGCGTCACAACACTACTAATATCAGAAAAGTGACGTCACAATACCAATACTGTCTATCTACCGTCACAATGCTATTTGAAAAAACGACAAAATACGACTGTTATCATCTACCTACTTCAGAAAAACGACGATATTAGTTTCTTATACAAAGGCAAACACTTTCTGAGACATCAAGAGACAACATATGACAATCTGTCAAACAGTTTTTCATAAGTTTTGAAGTCAACTAGATGACATGATATTATTATGAATTATCGCGATTAAAGTACCTTACCTTATTTTTAAGTTGTAGCTAACATTTAAAGTTGTATACAAATTACAACAGCTCGCGTTAACCTTCAGTTAATCAGGTTACACAGTATTTATTATTTAAGATGAGTTCATTCACGTTAAAAACAACCAATTAGTTACATCACAAAATAAGAAATTCTCTCAATTGGTAGAAGCGTTGCTAAGTTGATGTCGTCACTATTTTTTCAATGCGAATTATGGTATAAAAAGCACTCATACGTTTAACGTGGCAAACATTTGCTGCCAGTGGCGTATATACGAAACTTCGTTTTTGCTTGCTATCAGCTAATTTAAATGTATCGGCCGTGAACCGTGTACTACAATATTTTTTAGAAATTTTCTAAAAAATATTGTAGTACATTTATTTATGATGCGTGACTCTTATAATATATATATATATATTCATGCAGGATCTGTCTATGTGATACAAAAATTACTTAGTACTTTTCGTTAAAAGATATCCAGAATTCTATAAATTAAATACAGAAGTAACACAAAGGCCGTCTAGATACAAAAGTTAATTGATAAGATACTAAATGTAACACAGCACTATTCCTCAAAAACGTACATATAATCGCCATCACAATTTACAACAAAATACCTGGTAGTATTAAAAAATTACCTATGAAAAAATGTAAGATAGAAATGTAAGAATGGCTAATTGAAAACTGTTTCTATGATATTGATGAGTTTCTGAAAATGAAAATCAGTTGAATAAAATTTATTTATCTAATTATATTATAAGAAGTTTGATCCAATTTTGAATATATTTTTAATTTGTATTGTTTTAATGTTGATGTTACTATTTGATTTGTTGACATTGTTAATTATGGATAGGTATAGCAATAAATTATAATAATAATTAAAATCAATAATGTATTTTTTAACAATTCAATGTTATTAATGTAGTAGTTTGTAAAATTAATAATCCTCAAATTTGATGTATGAATATGATGTAAATATGTTGTTAATGATGTATAATTTTTATAAAGTACATAATTAAATATAAATAAATATATTAGAAAAATTTGCATGCCATTTCATGTAGTAAAATAGGTGAAACAAACTATTATAATTAAGATCGCAATGTACCCTATTTATTCAGCAAATAAAGTTTATAATTATTATTATTTATTATTATTATTATTATAAACCTTGTTACTTCACTGTGTTGGTACAAATATGTCTATATGTCGTATTTTTCATGTGGCCTAAACAGCTTGATAGATTATTAAATCGCAACTATAGATTAGCTTGAAACGGAAGTTAAAATAAGTAATCATAGACAAGCGACATCTAGCAAATTTTCTTATGAAATTTGTTCTATAAATCTACATTTATCAGACCCAGGCTTAACCAAAAATATATTTCTTATTTTGTACGATTTAATCAAATCTCTTTACACCACTGGACTATATTAAAACCCGAATTAAAAATTAGCATCGGACCCTTAATCAGTAATGAGACGAACGTCAATGGACGCCGTGTATGTGACAAGGACGTCTGTGCTTATTTCCGTCGTACGATCTTAATTCCAGGACGTGATAAGCCACTTAAAACTCCAAAGCGAGCTTTTGTTGCTACTTCATTGCAAACTCAACTTTGTCTTGATGACTCATAAGTGTATTGTGAATGTTGAAATGATATACAACTTAAGATGAATCAAATTATTGACAAAGTGGAGTATCTGCCCTGTTCGCATTAAAGATGAGTAAATTGAGGTATTAATTACAACAATTATGTATTAGTTACAAATATTATAATGCCCTATTCGGAATAAAACGGGTAGTCTAATACTCTATAAAGAAGTACTATGTTCCATGCAAATATTAAAAGCATTCTGTCGAACACTAAACGCGAGTTCAAAAATATCTAGCTATAGCCATACCCAATGTACACAAAATGACCTAATTCCGGACGTGAGGTTTCAGGGAACGCTAACACTTAATACCCATAAAATGTAACAACAGATGCAACGTTTGAATGGCTAACAACGAACGATACAAAGGCTTTAGTACAATTGTTATCACTTAGTCAATTAACTAAGTGACCCGTGTATTGTCGTACTGCCTGAAGCTGATTATTGGAACACCAGCTGCTCAGGTAAATAACTCTGTGGGAGTAACTGCTAGTCTTGATTGTGAAATGAAATTTATTTATTTGCCGAATATGTGTGTTTAAAAGATATTATAAAACAAGAGTTTTTAATTATTGGGGAAAAAGTTTCTTTGTATTTTTAAGAAAATTCAAATGATTTTTTTATAGTTTATTTACATTTAACTAAAATATGTAGGTACCATGTTGTTCGATAACTTTTTGCCATCTTGTAGGTAGGGACATGATCCCATTGCTACAGAAATATTGGGGTTTCTGGTCAAAATACCGCGACAAATGGTTTTGGCAGACCTCTCGTTATGTTAACCTGATACTGCCTAGAGAATTCTGCGGAGAGCGAAACAGGTGAAAATCTGAATGTGCAAGGTCAAGACTATACGGCGGATGCATTAACACCTCCCAGACAAATTCTCTTAATTTTTGCTGAGTGGCTAAAGATGTGTGAGGTCTAGCGTCATCACGATGAAAAACCACACCCCTTCTGTTGATTAATTCCGGTCGCTTTCTCTCAACTTCTTTCTTTAATCTCATAATTTGTTCGCAGAATAGTTCAGAATCGATGGTCCTGCCTTGTGGTAACATCTCATAACAAATAATGCACTTCCATTCCCACCACATACACAGCATCACCTTGTTGCGAGTTAGCCCGGGTTTCGCCACAGTCTGTGAAGCCTGACCGGCCTTTGACCATGACC
>DVZL01001708.1:0-16936 GCA_018236625.1 Lasaia peninsularis
TCAGAAGAGCTTCTGTATTTACAACTTTTCTCAACATTCTCAGTGCGTATGAAAGTTTACTTAATTTTTCATTTATAAAGTTGATATGCGAGTTCCATTTCATGTTAAAATCAAGGTGCAATCCCAAGAATTTGATACTCTCTATCTCATCAATATTTTTGCCTTGATAGGACACACTAATTTTCTGCGTATTCCTCTTTTGTTGCTTAAAATTAATTATTTTAGTTTTGTCAAGATTTATATTTAAATTGTTTGACTTGAGCCACCCAATAATAATGTTCAGAGAGGAATAAATGTCTTTTTTTAAATTATTTATGTCTTTGTCACTATACAGTACAGTAGCGTCATCTGCAAATAATGTCATACTTTGCTTAACCACACCAGGTAGGTCGTTTATATAAATGATAAATAATAATGGTCCTAGAACACTCCCTTGAGGTATGCCATATTTGATTTTTTTCTGATTGGATTTATAAACTACTCTGCATTTAGTCTTAGGACATATCTGACTTATTTCTGTATATTGATTTCTATCTGTTAAGTATGATTTTAAAAGATTATAAGCATTACCCCTCACACCATACTTATATAGCTTGTCAAGCAATATACCATGATCCACGTGATCAAAAGCTTTCGTTAGATCCATAAATAAGCCAATTATGGGTATTCTATTATCTATTTTTGTCATTATGTCTGCCAGCAAATTGTAAGTCGCCATATTAATCGATTTGTTTTTCCTAAATCCATATTGTTCTGGTGTTAATATTGAATTCGCTTCCAAAAAGTTGTAGAGGGCATTGTGGATCACCTTCTCAAACACTTTAGAAAAAACAGAAAGCAAAGCAATTGGTCTATAGTTTTTTAAATCAGATTGATCACCTTTTTTAAATAGCGGCTTTATAACTGTCGTTTTTAATTGTTCAGGAAAAATACCATTTTCTATGCATAGATTAATTATATAAGAGATCACAGGTGAAATAATATTGGAGCATTCTTTTATAATGTTCGTTTTTAGTCCGTCATAGCCCGGGCTTTCAGTATTTTTTAAAGAAATAATTATTTTGTGAATGTCATGAGGTACAGTTGGGGGTATAAAAATTGAATTCAAATTATTAAATTTCAAATACGTACTAGATTGTGTCATCACGTTTCTACTATTGCATTTAGCTGCGTCAATAAAATAGTCATTAAACATTGTAGCAACTTTTTCTGGATCTCTTATTTGCTTTCCAGCGACATTTATTGTAGGTACATTTGTTATTAGACTTTTATTTTTTACACTGTTTATAATGGACCACGTGGCCTTGGATTTGTTTGAAGAATTTAGTATACGATAGTTATTCTGGGACCGCTGAGTAAGTTTAATTACTTGTTTGAATCTTTTGTGATAATTTTTAAATGCATTTTTGTTAAAATCATTTGGACAGGTTCTATACTTCCAGAGCAATTCTCGTTTACGCCTACTGCAGGTTCTAATGCCTCGTGATATCCATTTAGGTTTAATTTCACTCGCAACCTTAACTTTCTTAAGTGGGAAACAGAGATAATACAGTAGCTTAAACCAATCGTAAAAATATTTGAAAGCCTTATTTGGATCAAGTGTATTGTAAACATCATGAAACGTTAATTGCTGAAGGTATTTTAGAAACTTTTGTCTGTTTGTTACTGAGTAGTCATATTTATATATGTACCAATATTTTAATTCGCATGTTTTCTTTACGGGGCATGATAATATTTGTGCCGTATGGTCAGATAGTGCCAAGTCAATTATTACGGATTTGCATTTTCTAATGTTATGAGCGAAATTATCAATACATGTATTACTTATGCTCCGAGTCGGTTTCTTTAGTTCGATTCTTAAATTGTATGAGAATAAAATCGTTTCCAATTCTCTTGTAATTTTATCATTTTTTAGCATGTCGATGTTAAAATCGCCACAAATGACCAATTTCTTCGTACGTTGAGTTAGTTTTGATAGAACATTGTTAAATTTATCCCAGAAAATATTGTACGAAAGAGAGTTTGTTTTTGGAGCACGATACATACAAACAATACATATGTTATGTTGCAAGAGTTCTATGGCTGAGAATTCAATTACACCATCTACTGATAAAGAAACTATCTCGTTAATTTTCTTAAATTTATGAGTATTTTTCACAAATATACAGCACCCACCATGTCTACTTCCTCTCATATATGATGAAACTAAAGTAAAATTTGGTATATAAAAATTTTGTTCATCCCCGCTAATCATGTTGTGTTCTGTTATACACAGTACATCAATCCGAGTACCACTACTACGTAAATCGTCAATGCATACTACTAATTGGTCAGATTTATTAATAAGTCCATTGATATTTTGATGCAAAATATTGATATAATTAAATACGAAATAAATCATTGTTATTATTTAAGTCTGATTGAATGTCATTATTATTAATTGCTTCGCTATTTCTGGTTAAGGAGGCCATGTCAATATTTTTATCTTTTACAGTAGTTATTACGTCAGAGATGCATTTATTTAGAGTAAAATTAAAACAAGTACAAGTCGTTTCTAACGCAGTCTGAGTAGCTATGCTAGTGAAGGTCTTACATTGATTGTTTAATTTTACAGATTTTCTATAATTTTCCATCCTAATTTTATAAAATAGACGTAATATTTCTTTTAAAATTGAACGCGATACATTGTATAAAATGTTCTTATATCGAGGTATGGAATAACTATAATTCAAGTCAATATATACGACATTGCTGTATTTGCTACATAAAAATTTTAACTCATAATTCAATTTCTTTACATTTAAATATTTATTGTGTGGAATTTCACTTACTAATATATTTGTATTTGTTACAGTTGAGAGCCATAAATTAAAATTAAAACTAAATTCATATGGGTTACGGTCGTTAGTTCCTCCGAGTAGAATCACATAATCATTTTTACTTAGATTTAAAATGTCATTTTTCATGCACTCTAACACACTACTGAGTGATGCGTTAGGTTTCACAAAGCTTGTAACACGATATGAGGACCCCAATAAATCTTGAAGCATTTTCCTTAATCCGATTCCTTGATTATCAGCAATAATAATTACTTTGTGTTGTTTTTGATTACTAGAGATTTTAGGACAATCGGGGGTCGTAGTAATCGACTTTGTAAACTGCTTTTTTATGTCGTAATTATTTGCTTTTGAATATTCAGGCGTGTTTTGAGTAACTACGGTGTTATTCTCTGGCATTGCTTTAATTGGAGTGTTCCCTAAGCTTCTACACATACTATTGACGCAGTTAAGTGGTGACGTTCGACACACATTCATCGTTATTCTAGACAATCTTCTGGATGTAGGAGTGTTTATTGAAGGCTTTTTTATTATATATTCTTGTGAAATTTTTTTCAGTAATGCAATTTGCTTTTTTTGTTCGTCCACTGTATGTTTTAGTTGGCTGTTCTCAAATATTAAGTTTTCTATCTCTTGATCTGCACTTTGTAATTTTTGCTTAATTATTTGTAATTCAGATTTTAACTCAGAGTTTAAATTATTTTCAATGTTTTGTGGCATACTCTGCATACTGAGCGTAGAGGTGTCTAACAAAATCGAATTGTGCATGTCATCTATAATTGTACTAGACGTTAAAAACAAGTTTGTTTCGGATATAGACCGTCGTAGGTTTTTTCTTAATGTAACGTTATCCATGGTCTTGATGAATTTTGAAAGAAAAAAAAAAAAATTATAATATAGTTCAATAAAAATATTCAAATAAAACTTGGGGCATTAAATACCCTATTTAAGAACATGTACACTGTGGATACGAACTAGCGACTAGCAGGAACAATGATTATTAGTGACAGCACTTATAGAATTACGCCACTGTTCACTTAGCTAAAGCTTGTGAAATAACGTTATATATCATGTTCAGTATTTATTAAAGAAACGTTTAGTAAATTTAAACAAAAAATATTCTGCGATCACCGTCACTATCTAATATTTATTAACATTTACTTTTCTTCTTTAAATTTAACTAGTTTATACACTTATTTTAGTGTTTTATCACACACATTTCACAGTTCAGCTCATTTAAGAATTAGTTTTTAGGTAGGTATACTTTATATTTACTACTGTTGGTAATTTTATAAATTTAATCACTTCATAATATTTTGTATATAAATTATTTATAGTATAATAGTCTATATTTTATTTGCAAACGTTCACACTTAAAATTTGCAATATCATACGCACTTTATTTACTTATTTAAGTCTATTTATCACTTTTAAGTATTTTTAAAACATTTTTTATGCACAGATCGAATGAATCGATTAGATATGGCGGCGGCGCCACTGTTTTTTTGTATTTTATAGTTTGCTTTCATAGAATTACTTTTCCTTTCATAATCTTCGACATTCTAACAGTGTCACCGTAAATTCTTTAAAATCACTGATCATAATACTATAGACATATTTATTTTTCATGTGTTGAATTCTAATCGTTTATGACCATAAAATAACTTCTTTAAATTTAATAGACCCTGTTGTAGCCCTATCCCTGCTAGTACTTTAACATAATCTATGAGTATAACCCAATGTTACCACCATTGTATGCTCTCTTACCTTTATAGTCCGATCGCCACTCGCACTAACAATATATTTCTCATCAAAGTCCACAACGTTCACAGCCGCTCTGTGTCCTACTAAAACCCTCCGCAACATGATCTCCGTTGTTGACGTCATGTCCCATACAGCTATTGATCGATCCTGGAAAGAGAACGCATTTATAATTATAGAGCTTTTGTAATGTCATTGGTTTAGTTAGTTGGTAATTGTCGTGTGGTATGTAAGATTTATAAATAATGTAGAGTGCTAGACCCAAGGCTTATCCTTGTGGAACACCAGACGTTTTTTCAAATATAAAGGCAAAGTTGAGTTCTCTTTTTTAACTATTCAAAATTAAACAACGATATAATTACAGGAAGAGTTTCAAAGATAGTTAACTCCATTTTAAACAAAAGGCTAATTGTTAAACTTCATAAAAATCTTACTACAATACTGAAGAAAGATTCTGCCAGCACCAGTAAAATATTTCAAAATTAATTAATGACCAGAATATAACTGGTTTCATTTATAAAACGTTGGTATTTCTAAAAAAACAAACATTTATTCTGCTTAAAATTAAAAGATAAAAGTAATTATTAAGAGGTTGTGATGAGTATTCTAATTTACATTGTCCAAACTTATTTTCAGTTGTTGCTATCTTTGATTAAAAAAAGCACTAATTAATCTTGACATGAATTTGTTTGTATTCTTTTTATTTTACAAAATCACTATTAATTGAACTTAATTCATGACCATTATGTCAAAACTGATAAAACTGATAAAATTTATTTCTTAAGTAGTAATTTTTTACTTAAACATTTGGAATAACATGTCAAACGAGGAAAAAGTATTTCCTTCATTGTTACAGTATATTAGTCTATCTGACTTACTTTACTACAAGTGACCATCATTCCATTGCAGAACCTCAGATGCAGTACAGCCTCACAGTGGTGGATGAGAGTATTCAACATGGCACCAGTATTGACGTCCCAAACGCGGACGGTGCTGTCTGATGATCCCGAGATTATAGCTCGTTCATCGTATTGCAGGCATAAGACTGAACCTGTATGCCCTTGTAGCTCCTGGAAAACACAGGCAAACACAATTAAGTAGTGTAGACGAAATATCTATGTAGAAGTGTGTTAAACAAAGATTGATTTGTTTGAACATGTTAATACCTACAAAAATGTAGTCGGATTTATAATACATTTAATAATTGTTGGTATGTGCTTCGGACTTTCATTTCAGTAGTCTGGGTTCAAACTCGGCATGTAGCGGCTCTTACGGTGAAGAAAAACATTGCAAGAAAATCCGGGATTTATGCCCGATATGGCGTCGGACTTGCCATCTGTTACCTAATATCGTCGGTTAATCGTGGGTGTATATTATGTACCTTTACCAACGTTTAGGCAATATGGTCGTGAAGAAATATGTTTTTTAATTTTACAAAGTATTTACTATTATGCTGCCTTAAGGTTAGTGCTTGCTATTATTTTTGATTTGGAAAATTGGATAAGCATTGAAATTACTTTTAAAAAATTCCGTTATGTGCGAGGTGGAAGGGTTCCGTACCATTATCTCTAAAAACTGCAAAAAAAATGTTTATATGGGAGCAGCCTTTATATATTTATTTTATTTTTAGTATTTGTTGTTATAGCGGCAACAGAAATACATCATCAGTGAAAATTTCAACTGTCTAGCTGTCATGGTTCATGAGATACAGCCTGGTGATGGAGAGACAGGCAGATGGACAGCAGAGTTTTGGTAATAGGGTTCCGTTTATTAACCTTTGGGTATGGAATCCTCAAACACAAATTTTAATACAATTGAACACAGTTTTTTAAGCTCTACCAAACTGTATAAATTATTATTTTCTAACTAGATGAAATAAAATAGCATAATACAACATTTCACATCACTAATAGTATCTCTTTCTTTGAAAAGCATCTTTCAGATTTTTTTCCTAGGTAATTTTTATAGGAACACTAATAAAAAATTTTGTTACTTTCTCCAAAATATATAACATTTTTTGTTCATACTGTTTGGTCGTTAAATAAATAAATTTGATTTATATAAGACAATTTATTTATATGTATATGTAGATTATGTACCTTAACACATTGCAACGTTTTCCTGTCCCATATCTTAATAGTGTTGTCCCGGAGACCCGAGACTATTTTATTGTCGTCATATTGAAGACAGTACACGCCTTTTGAGTTTTCTGACCTGCAGTTTATCCTCTGAAAAAAAAATTGCATTTCATTAAAAAAAAAACAAAAAATATTAAGCATCGAGGAATCGAGTGACTACACACATATACATAAGGACCTATCTTTGTATGATCCCACAAGAGGTAGTGTAGCTAACGTTACCTTTACATATAGCGACGGACTTGCCACCTAAAAGGGATAAAGGAACTCGGCTAATCGTGGTTGCATAATATGTATGTATTATGTCTTGCCCACCCCTTTGGAAAAATTGACGGGACGATATTATTTCTACATATCCATTTTATTTAGCACATGCAATTTATATTTAATTAAAAATATATCCATAGTTCAACTCAATAATTCAAGAGTTTCCCCATTATATTGTAACAGAAGAAAATAAAAAATTCAATAAAAATATTTTTCCCCATAAGTTGGCAATAATAACACAAGATATAACAGCATATCAGTTAGTGATGTCTTAAAATACTTTTATTTCAATACGTGTACGTCAAACCTCTACTTTATTGTGCGTTAAATAAGATAGTTTATTTCGTTTATACATTATAGTTTATATTAGCATTTTGTAGCTTAGTCGAGTTTTACCTAAGTAAGTACGTAGGACAGGGTTACAACTATATTAATATCTTATTGAAAACTGTGGAAAATAGTCATGTAAATAAATAGTTACTTACATGACTATTTTCCACAGTTTTCAATTTCCCTATCCCATTTTCTTGACTTTTGACAAGAATTCTAAAAATGCTAAAAATGTGTAATGCTTCTCGTTTTTAATCATCTGCTCCTATTTTTTTAATATGTTCAATGTATAGAATCCACTTTTCTACAGTTTTATTATATATATAAATGAAAACCAACATTATGTTATATGAAGGATAACCACAATACCTGTAAATTATGCCTGCCCATTCTCCAATTGTCCTCGATAGATTGTATATCCTGGATAATTTTAGGATACAGCTGTCTATAGAACGAGTGAGATGGGTGCTGGCTGCCCGGTTTCGGTTTGAACAAGTAGGATATCCTGGAATATGGCAAATGCAGAAAAATGTTAATTAAAATATACTTGCTATAACAATAATACTTAAAAGTAAATTTCAACTTTGATACCATACCATGAAGATTAAGGGGAAGATCGAATTTCATGGAGGGGTTCCGGGAAGGCAAAACAATGGAGTGACTTTAGTATCATATAAATATTATAATGTCAATATTTGATATCAAAGTCTTTCAGAAGTCAAATTAAATTTGAAAGAGATATTTCTTATTATTTTAGTTTCGAATTTAATCTTCATCCCGTAAGTGCGGGCGGTACCAAGATCGCCGGGACAGCTAGTCTTTAATATATTAAACAAAGTTATGTTAGTTACACTACGTGTAACACAAGAACAGTTGCATCGATTTGGCTAAAATGTGTAGAAGGTAGCTTATAACCGGGAGACAGGCATAGGATACTTTTTATCCTGTTCTGTTATTTCTGCACGACATTTTGAGTGCATAAGACTTACCATCCTCGTCTCTCTGCCAAACCCCGCCACAGGGAGTCAGTCCTGACCTTCCGTTCCACCAGCTTCTTCCACAGCATACCCTCTGAGATCACCCTTTGCCACTCGCGACAGACCAACTCCGCTGCGCAGAGCGACCCCGCGTCCAAATATGATAGGATGCTTTCTGCGACATGGTCTAAGCCTTTTTCTGAAAAATTTTTTAATATGGAATGCTGAACGAATGAATGAATAAACGAGTTTTACACAGAGCCGACATATATTCATTTTTAAAGGTACTGATCACTTCAACGTAGGGACATAATGTTTAGGCTCAAACTCAAGTTTTATGGAGTTCAGTCCGGTATTCTAGGTTAGAACATATACCAATGGTTTTTAAACAGAACCACATTTTCTTAATATCACAGTAAAGGAAAACATCGTTATGAAATTCATATATTCGTAGCGACTTCATCTAGGATTGGGTCTGCTTTTGCTTCTGGGTTGCATAAGCCAGATGGCAGTCGCTCTGTGTAAAAACTGACGCCCTTGACCGATCCCCTGTATTATGTAGTCGACACCCGACATCATCCGATATAGGAACAGGATAAGGCTGGGACGAAGAAATAAGTTTGAGAGAATAACATTCTAGTCTTTTATCAGTTAGGGTTGGTAGAGTTCTACTGTGACTTACGTGGATTGGTACCACGCAGCGTTCGTCATTATTGTATTCCAGTTTGAAGTGTAGAATACCCAACTTACTTGCGCTAGTGGCCTAAGGTCGAGCTACATGACGACTCGCACTTTACTGATAATTTTGTATAGCAGAACTCAAACCGGATAGATATTATTTTATCAAAGATAATTGTGATTGCTGTTTTTACATCTATTTTAGGAAATAGGTAGTTATCTAATCTTAAACGGTACAGTATTAATACGCTTTTAAAATTAGATTCGTATTTTTTACGTCATGTGATACAAAAAAAGATAAAATGAAATAAAAAGCCAAAAGACCAAGTGCTAGTCGGAAACGCGCACGTATATATAAAAACAGCAAATAAAGTCGCATTTTAAAGATTTTAGTAGCAAATAATTCGTAAATATCAAGGGCGATTCATTTTTAAACTTCATCAATCTGTTGAAGTGAATAGAACTAAATTATAAATATTCCATCCGAGCACCGCGACCTCAACATGCATAGCGACATTATGTTGGTGTCAATGGCAAAAATCACGGTTATAATATGGGAGCGAGCCCCCTTAAATAATTACTTTTTTTTCTCTCTGTGGCGTAACGGTACAGGTGTCGCCCGTTAATACCGTTAGCCACGTAGGGTCCCGGGTTCAATTCCCAAGTCGGGCAATGTTTCTTAAATGTTTTTCAGATTTTTCTGAGTAAGCGTTACATTTCCCGGGATTGGAATGTGCCCGAAGTGGCGATAGACGTGCCACCTATCACATCAGGGCCCTAGTACCTTGGCTAATCGTGGATGTGTTCTAGTATATCTACTGGAATTACGAGTCGTGGATAAGTATACTAGCAAATCTCTGCCTACAATTTCGGCGATAATAGGTGTGAAGATACTTTTTTTCTTTTAGTATTTGTTGTCATAGCGACAAAAGAAATACATCATCTGTGAAAATGTCAACAGTCTAGCAATCACAGTTCATGAGAGACAGCTTGGTGGCAGGCAAACAGCAGACGAAATGCTTAGTAGTAATAATTTTTTTACCCTTAGGCTACGGAACCTTTAGAATTAGTACAGGTTTCGCAATTGAAAAAAAACATTAAGGCTAGACTTCTAAATCATTGTTAATCTGTTCTAGATCATATAAATTCTACTGTTTGTTATTATAATGTTAACATACTTAACATATTACATACTGAAAAATATAATTTATGCTTTTTTAAATAAATCTCAACCGCAATTCTCTTAATACTTCATTATATATAAGAAATGTGTATTGAGGCATACAATAACTTGGTTAAATGTTACATTAATCCGAAAAAACACAAAGTTGAGTGAAGAATAATTTTAAGAATTCTTTCGTCGCCGCCATTTTGAATTACGGAAAAGAAAATATTTTATTTCACAAGACTTCTTGTGACGCATTAATATAATTATTCAAAAATTAACCACCGGATCGGAACGCGGCCACTCACTACGAAGTTGCTGTGCAACAAACCAAGGGTGCTTATCTTTTATCTTAA
The DNA here is from genome assembly GCA_018236625.1 of Lasaia peninsularis. Taxonomy (NCBI): domain Eukaryota; kingdom Metazoa; phylum Arthropoda; class Insecta; order Lepidoptera; family Riodinidae; genus Lasaia; species Lasaia peninsularis. The sequence goes on from DVZL01001708.1 coordinate 10,510, forward strand.
AAATTACCTGGTGTTAAATCGGAAAATGAATCCAGCGACAAATATTCAGACTGCACAACTAGCGCCATATCACACTTTTGATACAAAAATTCAACTTTTACACTAAGTAAATTAATTTTTCACAAACTATCCAATTTTTACGTAAACTGTCCTAATTTTATACAGACTGCGCAACTAGCGCCATATCGCACTTTGACACTAAAATCCAACTTTTACATAAACTTACTGTATTAATTTTACACAAAGAACATTACTGTTATACAAAAAGTAACTTGTTTTACACAAATTATATAATTTTATTTATTTTCACCAATCAACATTTTTTATACTTAAGTATTGGATTTTTTTTGTAAAGCTATTTTTTAAACGGCTAGAATTGCAAAAACCATTTATTGTATTAGTATTATTATTAATCATTTTTAAACAAATCCTCAAATTGATATCCGAAAGTAATTAATTTTAATTGAATCACCAGAATTACGAAAAATGTGCCAATTCTATAGTGTACTAACAAAAAAAGTTAATTCTGGAACAATATAATCTAAATCACTAATAATTTGAATAGACTAAACTTTACAATTAATACTTTTTCCAATTTCACTGCATTACGAGCACTTTAATCAGCGACTATTTATGTAAATAAATATCTAGCTTACTTGTGTAAACATTTTTTAAGTTTTTTTTTTGTATTTAAAACGTATTTAAGAACATAAGTGTCTCTCTTTTATTTATTTTCATAAGTTTATATGACAGGTAACACTTGGCACCAATATGTCACTTTTTAAAAACGAATCCTTCCACTGACTAAAATAAAATTTAAATGACGCAACCTAAATCCACATCCTTATTTATACAGGCATAAAAACTTATTATCTTTGTTTATCAACTTCTAAGTACTTGTCTGTTTATATATTGGAATGTATTGAGTTATCGGAAATGGAAATACCTATGTTAAGGTTCCGTACACAAAACGGAAAAACGGAACCCTCAAAATTTAGATCACTTTATTAAATTACAATTTACTAGCCTCTGTGTCCGACTTTGACGCACGAGGTCCCGGGTTCGATTCCCTGCTAGGGCAACTCGGTCTTATAAGATTGTCCGAAAAACGTAACGTAATAGATGTGAAGGTACATAACGTTTCCTGGTTTTGTATTTGGGCCCCTTATGGCACAGGAATCACCTACTGTCACACAACCTGTCACTTCAATAAAACCTAATATCGTGGGATATACAACGTGTTATAAAATATCCCCTAAAAATATATAATTAATTATCAAAGCCAAGTTTTGTCAACCCTAGTATGCTGCCGTCTCATGGAACCAGATTATGTAACAGAAAGGGCTTACGTACCTTTTTTACCTAATAATTGTCTACATTAATAATTTTTCTATTTTTATTTATAAATGTTTGCTACCCCAATTACAATTGTAACATCCTGTATATTTATCTCTGCCTGCCCCCGACTTTGCGTGGTATCCTTTGAATAACTGTTGGTGTTTCGACTGTGACAGTACTAGTTATCCCGGCGACCTTCGTACCGCCGGGCCCTTGCGTGTTAAATTTAATTTTTCAATGTTTGAACGATCAAGACGACAGCAAATTCAGACACACAAAAATTATCAAAAATTGGTCGAGCCGTTTTTGAGTTAGAAGTGGTGTAACTATCACGACTTTCTACTTATATTTGAATCGAACCGCGCCGTTATGACGTGGAATATAAAAGTATATGCCACGTCATAACTCTTTTTTTTTGCAACATTCTAATAAACTACCGCAGAGACAGTTTAGTAATGCAAACCTGTCTATTGAAGTTATTTCGTTCATACAAACTTTCATGTTCTAAAATCCCCCTTTATTTATGTATATATTTAATAAACGCTTTTAACTAAATGCATATGTATGTGTACACAGTAGATGTACCAAAATATACAATTTTTGACTGTCTGTCTGTTCCAGCTAATCTTTGAAACATCTGGACTCATTATGACGGGCCTTTACTTCAGAGATAACAAGGAGTAACTTAGGCTATTTTTATTTTAGAAATATATAAAATAATCAAATAAAACGCGGATAAAGTCGCGGGCACAGCTGGTATTAATATAATATTGTGAAACCGCTGATAGACGAAAGAACTTCGATGGTTTTAGTTGCCGATGTGTCATTGCAATACCGCGGCTTTATACATCGTATTTGGCTAATTTGTTACTCGCACATCGACCAACACCAGCGAGCCGCGAGTAAAACCGTCCTTAAAAATCGCGGGTTTTAGTTCGTACGTAGCACATACATACAGTTCCAACATTAAAATATTATGTATGTTTTTAAAAACATGTTATCTTGTTCCTGCCTGATTAACAAATAAGATAGCGGTTTTTCCTTTTACTGATAATATTAAATAGATTGGATCATAAGTTCCTGTCTCATAAAAATACCCAATAAGTATAAATAATTATAATAATCTATACAAATAAATTAAATTGAAGTGCCTGTATGTAATATTAAAATAACCGCTTTTTATCAAATGCATGTTTACAAGGTACATAATATACCAAAATAGTATTTTTTAGATTATTTATATTTCATTTTATACATTTCTAATCTAAAATTCTAAAATAAAAGTAACCTAAACTGTTCCATATTAATTGAAATGTCTACCACTGAAAATCAGTCTAACCATTTTAGAGATCAGCGTGTACAAACAGACAGACAGACTGTCGAAAAATGACGGGACTTTCACTGGTAGACAGCTAATTTAATAAAGAATGGCTTAAGCTACTTTCATTTTAGAAATGTATAAAATAAAAATAAATAAACAAATGAAAACGCAGACAAAGTCGCGGGTACAGCAAGTTAGAAATAAAAGAATAGATATAAGAATAAATTTATCTATGTTCAATACACAAGTACTTATCGCGCCTGGAATCGAACCCTACACCTATCGAGTCATTTATTGTGTGTGTTAGCACCCTCGACCAACGGAGCGGACGAATTTTTATTGTGGATCGGGTTTCATAAACAGCCATAAAAAGAAATAATACCACAGACTATAACAGACTACGGAGTCTGCTAAGGTCTGTGGTATTATTTCTTTTTATGCTTGCCTAGGCCTTGTATTGTCAATAGCTTTCTTTACTTTCTATTGTTCAATTTATCAGATTCAAATCTAATATTTTTAATTTCCTGGACTAAAAAGGCTAAAATACTAACACTCTACTTTTTTGTATGAGATTGAAATAAATATGAAACACAATGACTGATAAGCGACTAGAGTAATGATCAAGAGTGGTAGCAGTCAGTATATTACGAACTAAGACTAGAACTAAGCATCTTGGGTAAGTAAATCTAAAGACTCAGTACACAGAATACTCGGATTTTTAATTAGAAAATTAAACCAGAAATAAACAATAAAAAGTCAAAAGTTCGTAATACTTAAGATTAAGTCATTTAAGCTCCAGTTGTAAAATGCCCTCTATTTCTAAAATTTCCAGATGAGATACATATATAAATGATGTCATCGAACAAATCCAACACCAGAAACAAAACAAATCAAAAGACAAGACAATGAGCTACTATATACAATGCTAAAGTGACAATCCAATTTGTAATGTTATGGTCTTCGACATTTTTCTTATAGAAGAGGAGGCAAACAGGTAAGTAGATACTGATGGTAAGTAATCACCGCCGCCCACGAACCACATTAGGAGTATTGCTGATGCATTGCCAATTTTTTAGGAATGAGTACGCTCTTTTCTGTAAGGTTCCTAAGTCGATAATTTGGAAATATCGCCGTTGGTGATTCGTTCCACATAGATGTTGGGCTCACATACTTATTTGGAGAATCGGCACTTACTCCAGGCTACAGGATGCGAGTTTTTTTTGTTTGAAAGTGTTTGTTAACATTGTAGAATCATAATATAATTTATTTAATAGAATTTAATCAATTTTGCATTTTATAGTTCGTACGTAGTAAGTACGTAAGTTCCGGTTATATGGTCCCATACCCAAAGATAAAAGTTGACGATTCGAGACACATTCTACGTTTGACAATTTGAGTTTCTCTATGTTGGATGGGGTTAAATGGAAGAAGCTGATATTTGGGACCAGACCAGAGATGGGAATAGAACTCTACGATAGAGTTTGAGTCTATATAATGTGATTTAAACCATATCGTACCTATTTGCTAATTAGTAATTACAAAGTTTGAGACAATGTGACTGAACTATTGCCTCGCCTTATTGAGCTTTTTGGATGCTAATTTCGTTTTTGCTTTTAGATAAAAAAAATATATCGCCGCACCCATGTCTCAGGTTAGGCAGAGAGTACATATGCACCAGACAGATGACCACTATTGAACCAGATCTGAACCAATATTATTATTCTTAGATGACCACCAAACAGATTGTCACTCAAAATTTTGAATTACAAGAATTCCAGTAGTTGCTGCAGCAGTCGGGGTTACTTTTTGCAGTAAATGCGCTAACAAGTTTTTTTGTGTTGAAATAAATAAAAATAAATATCGTCACGCCCGTATCTTCCAAATGGTAGGCAGAGGTAAATATGCACACACGATTTGCAGACGACATTAGGTCCCATGATGTAATAGGACATAAATCCAAACTTAGGACACATTAATTTTTTCAGGTAAACTTAAAAAAATAATAAGAACAGATTAGCCTCGCGGGGAATAGAAACTGGGACCTAGTGAGTCAAAGTCGGACACCGACTCCACTCGACCAAAGATATTTGTTGAGATGAAATGAAGTAAATTGACCCCGGTCCATGACATCTGACCGTAAATGTATCTCTATACATTTACAATATTTTAAAATATTCCTTACTTGGCAACATTGTTATAAAGTCTCTCTGCAGCATTGGCTTCAAATAAGCTTTGATATGTCCATGTTGGTAGTGACACATTCGTGCCAGCAGTTGTTCTACAAACTCCACCTGTAATATACAGTTACTATTTTCAGATTGATACTTTTTTTATTGTACCTTTTTTTTAGCTATGTAATTTGACTAGTGACTCGCCTCCGTTTGGCACGGGATAATATGCATGTTATATACATATAAACCTTCCTCTTGAATCACTCTTATCTATTAAATAAAACCGCACCAAAATCCGTTGAGTAGTTTTAAAGATCTGGGGATGTACAGGAATAGGACTTTGTTTTACACTATGTAGTGATGCGTATAAATATGCTCGTAACCTTCTTTCCTGTAGCTGTAGTGTTGGTGCTTTGTTATTATCTCCCAATTATAAGCCATTTATTGAATAATCTGATGACCAAAATGACTGGATTTTACAACTAGCAAACAATATTTGTATACAATGTAATATTATTCACTTCACAATTTTTCTAAAAATTCATTAAATATTTAAAAATTAGAAGCTTTCATCTGATTTACTTTTTAAAATTTTAAAATTTGGTCTTATTTCTTGTCTGCGATAAGTCAGCAGAAGCTGCAAAAGGAGCAGATGGTTCTTTATACACAGAGAATCTGGATCAATAAATAAGAGTTGAGGGATCATTCTTGAAATTTGAAGAATGTTAAAAACAATATCATCATTTATTTTTAACATGTAAATACCATAATAACCCATTACCTGGTCGGTTTCGTTCCATTTTGTGAATAGATTCAGACATGTGTTTCTCTCTGCCACATACGCAGCACCACTGGGAGCTGGCCGGACACCAGTGTCCAAAGATGTTAGTGACGTCACCTGGAAAAACATAATGGAAAAGTTAATTACTTTTGTCTGGACAAGTAAAGCTTATGTATACATTTGTATCTGTGATTTGATTATGTAATTTTTAGTGGATTTTATTATTTATTTCACATGTTGCTTCTAAAGTCATATTTATAAAATATTACCATAAACTTTTAAAATGCCATTTTAAATATCGAGATATATTCGAACATTTGCTAATGCACCACCAATTACTTGTCAATATTGCAACAACAATAACTGGTTTAAAGTTTAATTTTTCTTGGAGAAAATCAAACAAACAGTCTTACACTGGTAGTGTAATGAAATAAATATTGTTTTAAAAATTAAAAGGTACAATGTCCATTTCAGTCCTTGTATTAGCAAGTTTGCCAGATAGTTGTCTAACCCTTCATATTAGTAGGCGACAATAGCAAGTACTGACAATATGGCGGCAAGAAATAATAATGGCAAGAATGATATCTACTCATGCAAATCGTAAGTCTTTAACAATTATTCTGACAGATTGTGCTAAAGCAAAATAATACAGCAGAAACAACTAAAATATTCAACCCAAAAACAACCAGCTCATCCATGTCTATGATATATATATATAACTAGCTGTCCGCCCGCGGCCTCGCCCGCGTGAATTATTTTAATAATGCAGACAACTTTCAAAGGGCAGACATTTTTCCGACTTATAATACTAATCGC
>DVZL01001709.1:0-16935 GCA_018236625.1 Lasaia peninsularis
GCCAAATTCGCATTTTGAACATCAACAGTTTTTCATGACTATACAAATAAATAACATTTGAGTGTCTGTGGATAATATTAAAATAATCGCTTTTAACTAAATGCATGTGTATATTTAAAACAGCATTTTTTAGAATTTTTGTCTGTCTGTCTGTCTGTCTGTTTGTAAACACTAATCTCTAAAGCAGCCGGAACGATTTTGATGGGACTTTCATTGGAAGACAGCTAATATAATAAGGAACAGCTTAGGCTACTTTTATTTTAGAATTTTTTGTTAGAAATGTATAAAATATATTAATTAAATAAAAAACGCGGACAAAGTCGCGGGCAAAGCTAGTTTGAAATAAAAATAAATAAATATTATCAAGTTCATATCGCTCAAGAGGTAGACAGAGGTACGCACCAACGATTATAAGCTAGCTGGACTCCATATCGGGACTCTATAAATACAAAACCCGAGTTTTCTCAAGTTTTTTCTTAACCCTAAGAGCTCTCAGAAAAAGTATTTGAGTTAGAAGCACTCATTGGTACATGGCGGAGTTTAAACCTGGACTATTGAAATGGCCAGCGAAGCTCCTTTTAATACTTAAATAATAATGTAACAAAATGATTTAAAAATGCGACAGCTTAGACCAAAGACAAGAACTGAAAACCATCGTTTAAAAAGCAATTAAAAATTGTTTTTTATAATTAATCTTGAACACATAGATATCCTCTTACAACTTTATAATACTTAAATAAAGATTAATTAATGTTGATTATGAATAAAATAAATATTAAAGTAAAATTAATTATGATTAATGATATATATACGTGTGTAATCTAATATAGGTATAATATTACGAATGGCAAGATTGTTAAGTATTTATAGATAACACCTAAATCAAATATTCGTAAGTTTTATAGCAAAATACAACAACTATTTTTCTAATACCTTTAAACCAGGAATTATTGTATCCGTTTATGTAGATATATATCAACCATCTCGGCTCAAACGATTTTTTTCAAATGGGGGCATTGAATTTCGGGGGCAATAAATCGATGTAGCGAGGCGTTTTCAATAACATATCTTTGGCTTACTTGAGTTTTGTTGCTAAGGTATCTTTTTTAATAACAGTGGTTGCCTGGTTACGGTAGCCCTATCTCTTACTTAATTAATCTTAATTGTTTTCATTGAATAGAAACTTCCTACAAAAACATTAGAGTACGACGCTAAATTTCGCCACCATTTACGAAGTCAGAATAAGCTCGATCGGGAATTCAGGCTTCTTAAAAAGCCTTAAAACCAGGTTCAAATTGTTTCTCTTTTTAAAAAATTCATATTTCAACAGCAACTAATTTGCATAGTTTTAATTAAATATCATTACAAAATCCAGGTGCTTAATATTATAAAAATATCGTCACTCCCATATCCCCAAAGAGGTAGGCGAGGTGCGCATATACGTACACGTTTAAACAACGTTTTTTTTCTAGATTGAGGAATCGAACAATAACACAACTCTCCTGTTGGTAAGAGACAACCGTGGTCTATAGACACCATAGTTATTGCAGGTGCGTAGCTGTCCTGTGGACAGGGTCTTGGACCTAGTGTACAAGTGTACCGGCTACCCTACCCTTGGCCTGGAACACGACATTGTCGTTATGGTGGGAGGAATAGGTAAGGCGGTGGATCCCTACCCGAGCAAGTTGCTGCACAACACTCTACCACCAGTGGTTTCGTTGGCAATGATCTTGATAACCTATGCTCGCCTCTTACGAGCTGCCTGGTAGAAAGGCAGATGGTCTATTTTACACAGAGGACCCGGAGTAACAGGTTAGGTCCCATGATGTAAAAGGCAAGCCTGCAATTTCAATTTGTTCTACCGACCATCGCCCTACCTGAAAATCGAACGTGGGACCTTGTGTAACAAAGCCAGACAACGACTACGCCTAAATACAGAGATGACAAATGTTATGTGAACGTAAAACAAGCAGATCTATAAATAAAACATGTCCATTTTTTGTTAGGACTAATTAATTTCTAGATTATTTAAACACATTTACCAAGAATATATTAAGGAATAAACTTCGTTATTGATATATAATCGTTACAAACATGCGACTGAAGTAATTTAAAATGGAGATATATTTCAAATTAGCTGTGCCCGCTACTTCGTCCGCCTTTTTATTTAACTATTTTATTTCATACATTTCCAAAATAAAAGTATTTCCGTTCCATATTACATTAGAGTTCGGCTCTTCAAAGTCCCGTCAAAATCGGTCGAGCCTTTTCACAGATTTGTAAACAAATAAACAGATAGACAGACAAAAATTGCAAAAAATGCTATTTTGATGTATGTACCTTGTAAACATACATATGTATAGCAAAAAGCAGTTATTTTAATATTACATACAGACACTCCAATTTTATTTATTTGTATTGATTACGTCATTGACATAACTTCTTTATTTGTTGACAGTTTTAACTGAAATAAATACTAAATACTAAGTGAAGGCTATCACAACATATTTCAGAAAACTGCCTTTAAATCGGTTAAGCCGTTTTTGTGATTAGCGTGCACAAATATACTGACAAAGACAAAAAACATTGTTTTGGGTTCTCTTGCGTACATTAATCCCGTATAAATAATTATGATTTTTAAATAAATTTTCCATGTACTGACAGCGATCAGTCACAGTTTCATTATATGTATAGATTATATTTTAAACAGTTAACCTTGATACGATACGTGGTTTTAGAAACCTTTTTTTTAGTCATTCAGCTACGGAACCCTAGCATCTGAATTACACAAAAAAACATATTGTCGAAATAAGAACCTCGATCGCTTTTAGGAACTAAAAATAAAAATCCAAAAAGTGAGACCACCGGTCAGCGTCGTCAACTTTTATTGATCAAAGTTCCAACAACGTGCGAACATGTTGCCATAGCGAATGGTTGCAGGAAAATTGGTAGTCGACTAGGGTATTAGGTTACGACACACGTCACACACAACATTTAAGGTCTTATGGGTTTATTTAAAAAAAATGTACACGATTTTTTTCTTACTTACAAACAATGATTGATACGCCATCTTCATACCGCATACCCAAAATAATTGTTATGTCACATTTACAAATATACACATAAACACCCATACATACGTCCATCCATGCTAAGAAACAGTAAAAATAAATCGTTAAAAATACACTTTAATTTTACCATAAAAACTTTTATTAGCTGTTAATGTCAGACGGTACGAAGTTCGCCGGGTCAGCTAGTAGTGAAGACGAATGAAATATAATTTTAATGACATACCACTGATCACTTAAACACAACTTACAGAAATTACCGGCTGTCATGGAATTTTACAAAGATTAATTTTCCGTGTACTCAAAGTCATAAAATCTGCCATTGGCTTCTAGATTTACATTTATTGCTAGCTGTTACTTATATTCATTTGCTTAAAATAACTCTTAAATTTTACCTATATTCATTCGTTTAAAATAACAATTAAATGTATTAAATAATTAACATGACTGGCTTTTTCTACTACTGCTTACTTTCCTAAAAGCCGCCTCGTTGGCCGAGTGGCTAGCGTACATGTCTAACCGCATCGACTAACCGTGAGGCTCAGGTTCGATTCCCGGAGGGGACTGACATTTGTGTGATGAAAATAAATGTTTGTATTTCAGGGTCTGGGTGTTTATTAAATTTATTTAAGTATTTCTACGTATTAGTAATGTTGTCTAACATCCATAACACAAACATTTAATTTGCTTACTTTGGGGTTAGATCAATTTATGGAATTTGTCCAGTAACATTTATTTATTTATTAAAAGCGAATTAAGACTAGCAAACAAAGATTGAAATTGTCAGGTTTTAAATTCAGTTAAAGTCTTTAATATATTTACGCCAAATTCCTTGTGTGGTTGGCAAAATATCTAATGCAAAGTATCACGATTCCTATATATTACTCAACTTCCTCCACATTTACTTATTACTTTCTAATACAAACACGCCAGTCCCGGAGATCTGCCTACGACCCCCAAATTACACATACTAAGTAACTATACGATCACTGCTTCCTAAGTTAGGTAAATATATTTGTACAATTTTGCACATCTGTGTACATATTAGTTCTGTATGGATTTATCTATATCATTATATATTTGTTTTGCAACAGTTAATGAGTTTTCTACATCAGAATAACTTAGCCCCAATAAATACTCCGTCACAGACTTTTTACATATTACTTACATACTGTTGAGATTAGAAATTTCCAATATCTTGTTTATCTTATTTTATAAATAAGGTCCAATAAATGGTACAAATGTTATATTATTGTTGTGTATTATATTTTTACCCGCGTTTCAATAATATTGTGCGTCTTTGTGTGTAGTTCTAGTTCAGATTTATAATTTTAAGATTGTGTGTTGTTGTAGTATGACATTTATAATATAATTTTTAATTGGGTTCTAGAATGTCAACCAACCGACTGCCTAAAGCCATCTACATTCGTATTGTATACCTGTTTTGTCAATCTTTCTTTTCACATGACCGAACCACATGCCCTTTTTCATTTTTACACACTTTCTTTCAATCCCACTCTTTCTTTGAGCTCACGCGAGAGTTATTATAGTTGCTGTAGGTATAAGACTAGAACCCCAGGGAAAGGCTGTCAGTGGCGTCGACTGGTGGTTTCCGAGTTTCGCGACAGCAGTACAGGTGGTATGTTTCATTACAAGACCCGCTCATTTACATTTTAATACGGCGCAATCTCAACGAGATGGTATCTACCGTCACAGGGACCAGCTAATGGAGTCTATAGGCTGATACCATCGCTCGCCGCCTTAACCGGAGGTAGCCTGCTTCAATAAATCCTTCTCGAGCTTACCGTCGAAATGTTGCCATGCACTCTGCATTGTCGACTCAATATACAGGCTGTTGTGAAAAGTCATCATCTATGTGATGAATAACGTTATTTATTTTTTTATAATTGTAATATTATTTATAGACTAGCTGCACCAGCGACTCATTCTGCGATTCTTTATGTAGCAAATAGAACACGCTCCTCGCAGGTCAGGTCGCATGTTTGTTTAATACATGTTATATGAGGCTTTTCTTAATTATGACGCTTCTACTGTATTTATAGAATTGGTTAAATTTTATTTCATTCTATTTCAGGTAGTCTAAGTTAAAACCCCGCCATACGCCAATGAGTTTTTCTAACTTATGTACATTTTCTGAGTGCTCTTACGGTGAAGGCAAACAGCGTAAGGAAACCCGCATTCATTGAATTCGAGGTCAGAGGTCAGATGGAAATCGCTTTGGTAGTCAATCTCGATATCATCAGATATAATACGGGATAAAGCTAAGACGAAGAAGAATTTAAGATGACCTTTACGTTCAAAAGACACCGTCCATTCCGAGTTTCAACTTATGATGGTCATAGGCCATTTATAGTGAGTGTTATTTTGGCTGCAATTTTAAAGCTACGAAATTAAAACCTTGGAAAAAATTATGGGAACATTCGTAAGCTGTTTTATCCAACAAAGAAATCATATATAAAATTAAACTTTGCGTTCAAGATTATAACTTAATTTAGATTTTGACTTTATGCCTTCTCACATGGAAACATCTTAATTAAAAGAGATAAAATGTAGCTTAGCCAAATTTATCCACTATTCAACCACTCTCTGTCTGTCTGCATGGTCGGGATACAGACAGGCAAACATTTTTAATTCTAATTCTAATCTTCCAGCTAACTAAACTACCCGTTTTAGTTAGTTGGAGATATTCAATAAACTTTTCTAGAAATTTTATATGTTTAAAGATATAACAGATATAAAACCTTTTTTGTTTATTAATAACAACATGAAAATAGACTTGTTATCTTAATGTGAGATAATATTATGCATATGCACCTATTAATAATGAACGATAATCATTCCCACGACTTGACAGGTGGCAAGTCTGCAACCACCTGAGACTCATATTTACCCCCCCCCCCCCAGGCAACGATATGTGTTTTAGACAAACTAAAAAACTCATAGAACAAATTACCCTACTTTTAGTCGAAACCGGGTCCTCCTCCGTATGTTACCGTTACTAATATTACTTTACGATTTATAATTAATCTTTTTAATATAGTTATCGTGAAATGTAAAATGATATTTTTAATGGCGGATACGTTAATAGTATTTATTTAGAAAATATGTATCAAACGACTTTTACTTTTCTATACTTCTTAACACCTAATTATTAGATATATTTTTCGTAATTAAGGTCAAATCACAACTTACACTAATTACCCAGTATTTTCTTAAGTAAATCAATGTTTTTATTAACTAAAGAATTTAGTTTAATAAGCAGCAAGTTATTATCACATCTCGATTTTGTCTGTCCGTCTTCGTTTATACCCGCTAAACTCTGAAACGGTTGAACCAATTTTGACAGGAATTTCACTGTTGTCTACCAGCTGATGTAATAAAAATGGCTGCGTTTTAATTTAAAACTTTTATTTTATACATTTCTGAAATAAAATTCTAAAACAAAAATGGCTGGAGTCTTTCCATCATTACATTTACATCAGTGCCAGCCAATGAAACCCAGTTGTTTCAGAGATTAGTGGGTACAAACAGACAGACAGACAATATTTAAAAAAATATTAGGGTGACACAGGAGCGAGATTGCGCGTAAGTAATAGTGTGATGTATTTTCTGAGCACCCTATATATTGGGTTGTTCTTACGTCGCCGACAGCGGCCCGACGCACTGCAGGCACGCAAATATTAGATAAGATTATATTGTAACGTGGTATTCAGAGATTAAGTTATCGCAATTTCTATCATATTATTTATATCTACTCCAACAGATCATTGATTCTGTTTATATTACACTCATACATCGTTTTTTGTCGACTTCAAAAAGGAGGTGATCAATTCAAATTCTGTTTGAGTTAAAAATAAAAAAAAGAAACTTCACGCCTATTATCCCGAAGAAGTAGGCAGAGGTGCGTTAGTATATCCACGACATGTAAGTCCAGTAGTTATACTAGAACACCCACGATTAGCCAAAGTTGGGCCTATGATGTGATAGGTGGAAAGCCTATCGCCATTTCAGGCACATTTCAATCCCGGGCAAAGTTATGCTCACTCAGAATAATTTGAAAAACTTCTAAGAAAATTTGCCTGACCTGGGAATTGAACCCGGGACCTTATGCGGCTAACGATCTTAATAATTTAAATTTGATGTTTTTATGTGTTTATTACGAGAAGAGCGAAGAGCTCTGTGGCCTAGTGGTACGCGCTTTAGACTTCATTTTCGATAGTCCAAGTTCAAGCTCCGCCATGTACCAATGAGTGCTGAGTGTTCTTAGGGTGAAAGAAAAAATCTCGAGGAAATCCGGGATTTGTACCCAATATGGCGACGGATTGGCCACCTGTCACATCATGGGACCTAATATCAGCGGCTAATCCTGGGTGCATATGTAGCTCTGCCTACCTTTACAGGAATGTGGGCGTAACGATATTTATGATTTTTTTTATGACGCGATTATGTTAATAGATATCCGGAGTTAGTATTATAAGAGTTTGTATTCGCCTCTGTGGTCGAGCATAGTCGGTGTCCGACGTTCACACACGAGGTTTAAGTTCGACTCCCGGATAGGGCGACTTGTTCTATGAGTTTTTCCAATTTGTCTCAAAAGCATCATGTTACCCACGAACTCGTCCGATTTTTTTAATTTTTTTTTTATTTTATGCATTTCTAAAATAAAATTCTAAAAAAGTAGGCTAAGTAACTTTTTATTTGTTGTCTGCCATTGAAAGTCCTGTCAAAATCAGTTCAGCCATTTCAGAGATTAGCGGGATTACAGAAGACAGAAAAAAATATCAAAAAATACTATTTTGGTATAGGACGTATATATGTATCTTGTAAACATGAGCGGTTATTTTAATATTACATACAAACACTTCAATTTTATTTACTTGTATAGATAATCGGCTAAACGCGATAATTCAAATAAAGCAATATTAAGCGAACGAATTTAATATAAGTTATATGAATCATAATAATCGTATGTCGTAATACCCTAATATTTTTTTTAAATACGAGATTTAAAAAACTTGCAAATATACTTACCAAAGCCAATAAAAAAGAAAAAAAAGTGACACACGACCATAAACAATAGAAAACTAATATTTGCGCAGGCGCAGATGTTACTCACGAGACATCACACCCTAGGTCGGTACTCGGTAACGAGCCCCCAGCGCGGGAAAATACCGCACTTGTAACTGTCATTTGAACAATCACAGCGATAACTGTCAACCATAAAACTGTCATAATTGAAATATTCACCAAATGTCACATTTGGAGAGCGATTCCCCCGCGAATATAAAAAACCGTCCAAGAGCGATTCGAATTCGGCAACGAAGTACTATTTCGGATCCATCACTATAATATAGTATAAAACAAAGTCGCTTTCTCTGTCCCTATATCCCTATGTACCTATGCTTAAATATTTAAAACTTCGCAACGGATTTTGATGCGGTTTTCTTAAATAGGTGGAGTGATACAATAAGAATGGTATACCCGTGCGAAGCCGGGGCGAGTCGTTACACAGACAAACAGATAGACAGCGGATTCTTAATAATAGAGCTTCGTTTTTGCCCTTTGAGTTCGGTACCCTAAAAGAGAATGATTCCATTGGGCTAGTGTTACACAATAGTACCTATTGCTTTGCTAAGTTACTTGCGTAGAAATAGAGAATTTTCCTATTGAGTGTCACATTTTGACAAGTGACGTCACGGGTGGAAGTCGTCACGCTTAAATAAATTTCACATTATAAAACAGCCAAGTGCGAGTCGGACTCGCACAAGAAGGGTAACGTACCATATATGCGCTACTATCTATAAAAATGGCAATGTTTTTTGTATGAGAAGGAATTATAAAAATCATTTTGACCGCGTACTATATACCGCGACCTAAATATACAACAAATCACAAAATAGAACACGACAATGGCGAGCACTGACGCTATGGCAACAGTAATAGATATCAAGTGAACTGCTGCCCAACATCGTAACGAC
Organism: Lasaia peninsularis; assembly: GCA_018236625.1. NCBI lineage: Eukaryota > Metazoa > Arthropoda > Insecta > Lepidoptera > Riodinidae > Lasaia > Lasaia peninsularis. Next base: position 9,068 of record DVZL01001709.1, read on the forward strand.
CAGATTTAGTTCTTATAAATTCCACTGGAGGCGTTGATTTGGGAGTGAGTGAAATTAATTAAATTTTAAAATAAATTCCGACCGTTTTTATATAACATTAAAAATGAATTAATGTTGTGGCTTGGTTGTCGTGTGCCAAACTAATAGACGTTAGAACAGGTAAAAGCACCGCAAAAAATGTTAGTGTGTATATAATATGTTTATTGCTCGGGATATTCAAATGAACAGGTGTTGCTTTTAGCTGTCATACTTCGACAGCGAATGACCTCACCTACGCCAAAAAAATTACAACTTTTACCATTTAAAGTTTATTATGTTTAGTGTTTTTTATAATGTGATTAAGTATATATTAACTTTTATATTCGTATGCTATAATAAATCGTGATCGTACTCAAGGAAACGTTTGATTTTAATGAAATCTATACAAATGAATAAAATTGGAATGTATGTGTATTAAAATAATCGCTTTTTACTAAGTACATATTATTTACAATTTATCTATTGGTATATGTACCATATATCAAAAAAACTTTTTTAGAATTTTTGTCTGTTTGTCTGTCTGTTTGCACTATTAAACAGATGACAATGCTAATCTCTGAAACGGCTGGACTGATTTTGGCGGGACAGACAGCCGATGTAAAAAGGCTTAGGCTACTTTTATTATAGAAACACATAAAATAAAATAATTAAATAAAACCGCGGTCAAAGTCGTGGGCACAGCTAGTGTTCTATAAAATAACGAGTATTTAGTTTAAAAACCCAAATTGCATCTAATTTTCTTAATTTGTAGCTATTTATCTTTACTGTTAATTAGTGGAAAATAAAATAATTAAGTAAAAACGCGGACGAAGTCGCGGGCACAGCTAGTTCAACATAAACTGAAGCTATGTTTCATCAACATCTATCCTGTTCAGTTGGGATATCTTCACTTAAGGAATATTGTGATGGTCTGATACTTTTACATTTGTAAAAAATATGTGTGTTTGTTTCCTCATCAGACAGATATTCATTCATTTTTTCCCACATTCATTCTTTCATTTTTTCATCATTCAACATCGCTATGTTTCAACAATCAACAGTCTATCCTGTTCAGTTGGGATATCTTGACTTAAGGAATATTGTGATGGTCTGATATTTTTACACTTGTAAAAAATATGTGAGTTTGTTTCCTCATCAGACAGATATTCCAGCTGCGTCGTCGTCTCGCCGCCAGTTCACCTCGTGTTGTTATTATTTAACAATAAATATTTATGTTAGTGAATACGTCGCATTTTATTCATGTTCGATTAGGGTTGCCAAGTGGTTGGGATCGGTATGAGAATTGGCTAAACAATTAAATAAAATTGGAATGTCTGCATGTAATATTAAAATAACCATTTTTTACTAAGTGCATATGTATGTTTACTAGCGACATATACCAAAAAAACATTTTTTAGAATTTTTGTCTGTCTGTCTGTTCTTTTTTTCACTGTCAATTTTGACGGGATTTTCACTAATGTAATAGGCTTTGGCTACTTTCTTTTAGAATTTTCGTTTAGAAATATATAAATATAAACATTAGTAGTAAATAATTGTTACTCATTTAAACATTATCTAAAATTATAAAAAATATATTATTTTTGATAAAAATACAAATACAGATTATAACAAATATTAATAATAAAAATATCAAAAACAAACCATTAATTGTCCCTCGATAGGAGTTCTTTCAAGTGACATAAGTACTAGCTATGTAAAAACATAAGTATGTTAATTAAACGTACTTTGCTGTCACAGTAACTTCCCTATAAGTGGTATGGCATTTTTGAATATTTATAGACGTATTCAAAAAACAAAAATTCGTTAAAATTGGACGCTTTATGTTATAAATACTAAAATTTTGATAAAATTTAGATTGTAATATTATAATTTCATTTATAAAAATGGGATTTTTTATAAAAAAAATTGTCGATTGTGATCCTATTGATTTTTTTCTAGATTAGCCTTTTTATTTGACAGCCCTACGTTCAATACATGGTTGCAAAAAAAATAAGGTCGTACATGCTGTTGCGATAAATACCTGTCTAATGTTTGCATGATTTCGCTTGACTCTAGTCGCGGCATTATTATGAATGTTCTCTACATATTGTAAAAACCGAACAAGTGCGAGTTGGACCCGCGCACGAAGGGTTCCGTACCATTATCTATAAAAATAGCAAAAAAAACTTAATTGTTATGCGGTAGCCCTCTTTAAATATTTAATTTATTCTGATTTTGGTATTTGTTGTTATAACAGCAATAAATATATATAATCTGTGAAAATTTCAATGTGCTTGTGTAATGGCTCAGATACCAAAATAAATTTAATAAACATCCGAAAAATAGTTATATTTATTTATTGTCTATTAGGTACACAAATGTTTAGCCCCGTCGGGATATCAACCTAGGTCCCGCTGTTGATTGGTGGAGTTAAGAAAATAAAAAAATGTTTTCACGCCCGTATCCTTGAAAGTTTAGGCAGAGATGCACTCACGATTAGCCGACGATAGTAGGTCCCATGATGTGACATATGACACAAATCTTGGGTTTCCTCACGACTCTGTACTCGGAAAATGTACTCAAGGCACTGTTCGAACCTGGACTACCGAAATGAAAGTCCGAAGCTCATACCACTAGCCTAAAGTCACATTACTAGAAATCATAGGTAATGAAGAAAATGTACGAGCATCTGATGGTCCTATAAATTGCAGATCAGCTAGAAATAAAGTCCGATTTGTTTATATCTACCCTAGTTCCGCAGGTGAAAGCCTAATAAGCGGTGGTGACAGTCTCACCCGTGTAATAGTCTACCACTTGATGGTACCTATTCACACTGGAGGTTGGTAATACTTTTTTAAGATAACAATTCAGCTGATGACTTTCATGATCATATGGGACAGGTGGGTGTATATCAACTGAGACCGACACGGAACACGACAATGGCACAAATGATTTTTGAAAAACCCAAAGAACGCTCATAATGGTAAATAATTATCCCTATATCTAACCTGATGGTAAGTGACTACCGCCGCCCACGAACAACCGCAATACAATTGAAATAAAAAAAACGTTTTTTATTAGAAATAAAAAACTTTTTTTTATTCCAATGAAAATATATTAGTTTATCATATTTTAAGAGCCCCTACCAAAGGAGAGCTCAAAAAATTTAAAAACTGCTCAATTTTTTTTTGCTTTTTCCATTTTCTCTTTCTCGTAATGTTATTTCTCTCTACATAAAAAATCATGAAGATCATGAAAATTTCAATATTTAAAGGTCGCTTCATATTTTTTTGAGTTTTTTTTTATTATTTCCAAGTTATAAGTACCAACTCGAGCTACTTTGGAACATGAATATTAATGTACTTAATATTTTAAAACTAATCATTACATTTTTGACCGCCTTCAGAAAAAAGATTTATGAACCTAATTTGATTTTTTTTGTGGGAAAGGAGATACTTCAAGGGTGGTCCCATGATAAGGGAACCGGGATCTAATGATGGTATCCTAGAGAAATTGAGGGGAGCTTTCACAAATGATAGGGGTGACTAGTGCGTTTGTTAATTTTTCTGAGACATTACTACGTAAGTTAAGAAACAAATGTTAAACAAGTTGAAGTCAGGTTGTTACAGTTTTATTATTTTATTTACGTTATACTTATTTTTTGTTTTTCGTGTTCTAATTCCATTTTTTACCAAGTCAAATCTTAATGTCTATTCTAAACAATCAACACGGGGAATTTTTCCCCGTGTTGATTGTAAGCAATTTAAAGCAATTTAAACACTATAAAACTGTATGTTTCTATATTTATCAGTAAAACTCGATACAGACTCGAGCAAGTATTCCTGGAAACACTACATAATATTATATGAATATCTCTGTAGTATATTATATTTAACTCCCTCCTAATTTTATAATTTACTCATATTAATTAGTTTTCTACAATAATTATTAATACTTGTAAACGGAGAACAAGATTTTGCTTACATTTGAGTGGGATTAGCGTGTGCCGCAAATTAGTCAGAATGACTAATAGTCATAAATTAAAACAATTTTAAACAAGCTGACACAAAAACCAGTTTTTCCGACAAACTAATTTATTGATTATATAAAACGACATAAAATATTTTGAAATTAATATGGGAATAATTTTTTCAACAAAAAAGTATTTCAATAAATACTGCAACGCCGATATCCCCGAAGGGGTTAACAGAGAAGTGATAGGTGGCAAGTCTGTCACCACATGGAACATAAATCAAAACCTTCAATTCTATTTAATTGTATAGATTTTCTATAGTAAAAAAAATAATGTGAAATTCAATAGTGTGAACATGTCCTCGCCCTTTTAGTGTCATTAGTGATAAGTCGCAGTGGTCCAGTGCTTAGCGTTTAGTGTTTACGTAGAGGCTGACATTCAGTATGTGCTAATGTCCATTAGTAGCTTCTATTTATTGGCGACGTCGTATGTTTTACTACTATCAATATAAATCTAGCATTTTATGGGCTCTAACATTAGAAAAACCTCTGGCTATATACTTGAACCTAGATGATTAGTATTTTTAGATATTTCTTCGACTATTGACTAGGAAGGGTTAGAAACGGCGGTGGTACAAAGTAGTTAGATCATAATCTTGTTGCGAGATTCAGTTTTGATTTTTTTTCTCCTGAATAACTAGGTATAAAAACGTTAATAGTTTATGATAGCTAAAGTTAAAACTCAGTCAGGTATAAATTACATGTCTAAATTAGTCTTTAATAATAATAGTTTGTATTAAATATAGATAATCCGTTAAAATATTTGAACATACGTAATTATAAGTAAAATAAATAAATAAATAAGCCTAATATTTTTTGCTACTCAATACAGGTTGGCAATTTAAAAATAAAAAATAATTCATATGCAAAGTTAGAGAATACGTTGAATTATAGAAAATATCAAGATCAATGGTTTCTGTTCTTTGCTAGGGCCTGCTATTTTTATAATCATCTGCCCAGCGTGCATTAGGCCTGCCCCTTTTACTGTGGCCCAATGGTGCTAGCCAATAATAAAAAAGTTTAGGAATATTCCGTGATTTTGTCTGCACCAGCTCGTTTGCTTGTATTCACAAGATTTGCTAGTAAACAGGTTTACTAGTAAATCTTGTGGAATATTCCTAAAAATTTTTTATCACCAAAATGCATAAAAACAGTAGAATAAATCTTTTAAATACTATCAAACGAGTTGGTGTGGACAAAATCACGAAATATTCCTAAATATGTATTTTTATCACACACAAGGAAAACAGTAGAATACATCTTTTAAATATGTACTAGCAAATGAGTTGGTGTAGACAAAATTACGAAATATTCCTAAATACTATTTAACCAAAATGTAAAACAGTAGAGTAAATCTTGTGAATATCAGCAAATGAGGTGGTGTAGACAAAATCACGAAATATTTTTAAATATTTTTATCACAGCAATGCGAAAATAGTCAAACAAATCTTGTGAATACTAGCAAACAAGCTGGTGTAAACAAAATCACGGAATATTCCTAAACATTTTTATCATCGAAACGCAAACAGTAGAGTAAATCTTGTGAATACTACCACTCACGCTGGTGTAAATAACTCGAGGGCTCGTTACGGTGACAACCAGCGACGGTCGTCCATCTGGAGGCCGGTTGACCGTCAGTTGTTTACAGCCTTCTCATTTCCGCCATCATGTTTCACCACCAGGTGGTTGACAGGCCACGTACTGATGCAAATGTGGAATTTGGTTTACTACTTATCTCCCACTGGATTTATTCCAATCTTTGATGCTAAACAAATCTTACTTTGATTTAATGATCTGGTAAGTTTAAGTTTTAATCCTTTTAAAGTGTACCGTTACTCATATACCGTCACGCCAAGTCCTTTGCAACGTACGTAGGGTATTGAGTGTCATGATGTCGATTCTCCTTTAGGAGAGGTTTGCTGTAATAAATACAATCATTGTTTTGTAAAAGAGACCCTTAAGGATAATTTATAACTCAGTAAATTAATATTCTGACAGTAACGTCATAATATATTTTTAAAAATTTGACATACATGTCATACAAATAAATATTCTTTAAGAGAAATTGTGACATATATCCTGTAAAATTAACAAGGAACAAAAACAATTTAGCTTTATACAGGGTGTCCCGTAAATACCACGACAAACTTAAGGCGTAGTTAGATAGAGGGGTCACCTATCTATTTAAAAAAAATGAACTTAATAAAAGTGTCCCCGTTCTGGAAATAACATTTTTTTTCCAATTTTGAGAAAATGCCGTTTTCATAACTACTTTTCGATGCTGTGAGCGCAAATGACAAGATATTTTTATCAACTTTGGCCCAAAATATTGTTAGATAGTTGCTCTACCATATCCAAATATCATTATTATCAAATACCATAAGAATAACCAGCAGTTTATTTTTTTCCAAAAAATAAAAGAAATTCTTAAATATTTCAGTTAACTTTGATCAACTCTAGTGAAAAAAAATGTACAGGGTTGCAATTGCTGAGTTCAAAAATAATATGCGTGGTTACTGGAGATTTCAACGCGGTTTTGCGGTACAGTAATTCAAGAGAAAGGTTTATATGTATATAACAAGCATAATATACTCGTTCGAAGCTGGGGTGGGTCGCCAATTTTATATAATTAAATAAAATAGTCTGCCGGTTTGCTTATTACAGCATCCACAGGGCTATTACAATCACAATTCATTGGAACAGTAAAAGTGTTATATGAAAACATTAACTGCATTATACCTATTACATAACCACCTACCACTTGTGAGTATAACGTAATAGCTTGATAATACAATTTTATGGTGCCGTACCTAAAGGGTAAAAACGATACACTATTACTAAAACTCCGCTGTCCGTCCGTCTGTTTGTCTCTCACCTGGCTGCATCTCATTAACCGTTATAGCTAGAAAGCTGAAATTTTCACAAATCGTGTATTTCTGTTGCCGCTATAACAACTGACTAAAATAAATAAAGGGGGCTCCCTGACAACAAACGACACTATCCATATTTGCATCGCGGTGAGGAATACACGTAATGCACGATATGTCCCCAGAATATCTAGTTGACTATGTTTTGTTAGTTAGTTATGTGTTGGTAGAGCGCTGTGCAGTAACTCGCCCGGGTAGGGATCCATCGCCTTACCTATTCCTGCCGCCATAATGACAATGTCCTGTTTCGGTCCGGAGGGTAGGGTTGCCGGTTGACTTGCACATAAGGTCTAACATCCTGACCACAGAACAGCGACCATACAATTGGTAAATTGGTACAGAACCTTTGTCACGCGTGTCCGACTCGTTATTTTAAAATCACCACATAGATTGTCTAAGCCGGGATAGCAAATATATTAAATGTAAAAACAATCCTGTAATTTTATAGCATCCGTAAAAATTAAAGTTAATCAATTATTAGTGTTTTTTTCCGTATATCATGCTCTTAGTGTATCTATTGATCTTGATGTAGTCTATGATAATTAAACAAAACGCGGAACAATTATTATTTTCCTATTTCCGCTACATCGAGCGCATTAATAGGAATGATTTTCTGATCTTATGCTCGTTCCAATAATCCACGAGCAGAAAGTACAACCATCCGAAGCTTGAATATTAGTAGGTAACGAAAATACAGCTACTTTTACTCTTAGTTCCCGGGCGACCGAGCCTGGCTCGGTAGTTCTTTTTTGTCAGCTTCCGCCTACTTGAAAAAATTGCCATCTGACGGTAAATCTTTAAAACCGGTGTCGGTACTAGGGGTCGCAAACCGGTATTCGAAATTTCGAAAATACCGGGATACCGGGCCAAATTTAGGTCTTAGTAATACCG
>DVZL01001710.1:0-16933 GCA_018236625.1 Lasaia peninsularis
ACTCATGAGTAAATGCAGAAAGCAATTTCACAAAGTCCGAGTAACGTAAAATGGAACTAATTTACTTGATAGTTTTAGCCGGATATACAGATAGTAAGAATTCCACGTCATCCATACTTAATATTTACTTAATATTATAAATGCGAAAGTAACTCTGTCCATCTGTCTGTCTGTTACGCTTTCACGCCCAAACTACTAATCAGATTTTGATAAAATTTGGTACAAAGATAGAGTTGACCATGAGGACGAACATAGGCTATTTTTTACTCCAAAAAGTGGGGAAGGGTTAGAGGAGGGGATGAATATTTGTATGGAACTGTTTTGATGACATAAATATAACCGGTTCGTTTTTATGCCAAAATGCCAAAAATTAAAAAATAGCAGTTTTAATTGTTTGAGCATAGTGCGAGACACGCATAGTTTTTTTTTTCACTAACACCATGACTAAGATTAAATAATAGGGTTTTGATATGTCTCGCTCAAATTACTACCACTGCCTTGTCTATTATGATTGCCATTACGTCAAATAACACATTGTCGTGTGCCGTTCTGGAAGGTAGCTTATAAAATTGGGTAAACAATAAGATTGAATCTTCGATAGTGGGTTCTGACGTAAAATAAATTATCTACTTGTTGATAGAGAATAACAGGCCATAAAGATAAATGGATGAACGCCCCAAACTAATAAAAGTCTGTTTTGCGTTGGAAATTAGTCTCCATACGGTCAAGGCTAGTGCTATCAAGATTGTTAGTTTATTCGAAAATATTGCTTAATTCTTATGGAAATTTACTAGACAAGGGGTAACATCGTATTGATTTTTAGGGCAAACTTTCATAGCTAATGTTGGAGCTCATGATTATGGGGTTATGCTTGTTTCATCTTAAAAAAGGCTTTATATGAGATACATAAAAGCTTTAGTCTACACTATTATTAGGTGGTAGATGACGCTGCCTCCATTATGTAAACTACGAACTAGCCGAGCCGGGCAGCTAGTATAATATATTACCACTTTCATCTCTCTATACATATAATAAAAATGTATAAATATTTATAACATCAAATTGGTATTTAATAACATAAATACCAAATAAGTGAAACAGTGCAAGTGTTTTTTAAAAATTTAGTAACAAATATCCATACTTACATCCATCCATTCTATATTTATAAATTGGCGTTTATAATATTAGTAGGATTATACTAAAAGCGGGTCTAAACATCTAGACTTATTTATTTAGATACGCGTCGTTTCAGTCAAGTTGCATTGGTCGTGGTTACGATCGGACTTTTAGTATAATTTGTAAATTTTTGATTGAATTTTCGTTTAGCGCTTAGTCAAAGGCTATACTTTTGCAAACAATTTTTGCTTCAATACTCTTCGGTTATTTGACACGTCAAAAATTTCATCTAAAACGCTTTCAGAGAGATCACTGAAGGACGCACTCGTGTTACCGATGGAATTTTTGGCAGACAAAGAGATTTTATCACATTTCCTTTTGAAAACCTTTCTGTATTCCCCGGTAGCTGTTTGTCAAGTACGAAGATGAATATGCCCCTAGTACTTTAGTATGTTCGCATTAAGAATGGAGTGTTTCGTCAAGATAAAGGTGTATTGTTAAGATTTTAATTTTTATAACACAACCGTTTCGTTTGAAAGATTGACTTCAACTGGTCACTGTGAACTTGGCTTTATAATTTTAAGTGATTTGATTGGAAAATTTCAGCGGGGAAAGCTGAAACACTGCATTCTTATCGCGAAATTTATATATAACTAGCTGACCCGGTGAACTGCGTACCGCCTAACAATCGATTTTTTTTAAATATTTATTCTGCTATTCAGGTAACCCGGTACGGTTAGCTACTTTTTGATTTTTTTGAATCATGTTACCAATGTATAAATAATCATATTAATATACGATACTAACGGCGGTCAATTGTTTTGCCTTCCCAGAACCCCTCCACTAACGCTTAAATTTTATGGTAAGACATTAACGTTCAAATTCACTTTAAGTATTATTACGAATATTTTGTATGGGAATATAGAAAAGTGTTGTTTTTGGACTTGAAGCAGGCATTTTTAAAAATGTTTCTTACAATAAAAAGTATCCTCGTACACAGGAAGTTTATAAAAAAAGAATTAGCGAAATCGGTTCAGCTGTTTTCAAGTTTTGTGCTTAGCAACATAAAATTTGAGGTCCATTTTTATTAATGTAACTATATTGTATTGATTTTCATTATTATTATATATATATTTAAATATTAATAAATAATTATCATCACGCGCCTGTCTCGGAAGACGTAGGCAGAGGTACTTATGCACCGCCGATTACATAGACGTCATAGGTGACGAGTCTTTTTCAGAAAAGGCGAAAAATCATAGAACAAGTTGCCCCACCGTGGAATCGAATTCGGGACCCAACGTATGGGGAAGTTTCCTTGTAGAATAGGTCCAAGCAGTTCGTAAGAGGTGGGAACAGGGTATATTGTCACTAACACCGTGACATTGACTAGGTGGTAGAGTCTTGCAACGACTCGCCCGGATTGGTACCACCGCCATACTCGTACCTATTCCTGCCACAATAGCGCCAGTGCTCGCCATTCTCGTGATCTGGTTTGGAGGATAGGGTAGGCAGTAAACTTACTTATGCAAGAGGCTTACCATCTCAGCCTTAGGTTGGCAACGCACCATTTCCACCCTTGGTGTCTATAGGCGACGTGTATTTCTTACCTTCAGGAAATCTGTCTGCTTGTTTGCCTTCCAATATCATAAAAAATGTGATTTTTAAAACGTCACTTTTTTATCATACATACAGATTATCTGAGTAGCTTTTTTATTTCTGTATGGAGCTTTGTAGATGCTTGAGGTGTTTAAGAATAAGTACCTGGATGACCGAACTTTGTTCGGTGTTTTTTTTCCCACATTATGTTTTTTACTTACTAATTATATTTCCTTATAACTATGCAAACTACTGATGAAATATGAATAATATAAAAGAAAGAAAATTAAAAACAATCGGACCGAGATTTTTACCAGAGTTTCTTGAGTTTTAAGACGCCCGATTTCCCGACCGACTTTAAATGATGGCGAAATTTAGCTTCGTATTCTAATGATATTAGAGGTATTTATTCACTGAGAACGCGATCAATAAATGAAACCTGAACATAAAACCTAGCGAGATCGATTTATCGCTTCCGAGACCCCCAAATATAAAAATTTCAAGAAAATCGTTAGAGTCATTTCCGAAATACATACATACAAGAATTGCTCGTTTAAAGGTATTAGATTAATCATTTTACAAAGTATTACATTTATATTATTTATAATACATTTGTATTAGTATTGTAAGTAAAATGTCATCACACAAAATTCACGAGTAGTAATTAAACTGATATCCCTAGATTTAGGTAAAAACTTACATATACTATTTGTGTAAGACCACGACACGTAAAAATCTAGGACTGGATAACGAGTTATTTATAAATTATTAGTCATAGGAATGCCTGCGCGCTCGACTTCTGAGTTCTGACACAGACACTGACATTCCATAACTATGGTAAAATAGGCACAACTGCTTGTTAATACAATTTTTATTTTAATTTTTAGGGTTACGTACCCAGCCGCTAAAAATAGAACCCTACTAAGACTTCAGTAATAGCTAAAGAGTTGAAATTTTCACAGATGATGTGATTATGTTGCCGTCAAAATAAAAAATACTAAAAACAGTACAAAATAATATTAAAAGGTATCTCCAATATAAAAAAATTGATATTTTTGCCGTTTTAAAAGTTAATGGAACAGAGCTTTCGGTACACGTTTCAGTACGGAACGTTTCGTCCGTGAGTCCGACTTGCACTTGTTGTTTTTTACGTAAATTGAAATTATTATAATGAATTTATTGTGAGTAAAAAACTATCATTATTTGCGTGAAATACTTAAAGCAACTAATATATTTAATTTGGTAAAAATATTGGTGCTAATTCTACTGATACACATCGTCTGAACTCATTATAATGTATGTTATCTTTTTATAATTAATTAAATACAATAGATATCATTTTAGTCGTGGCAAATTAGTCAGGACATAATAACTTGTACGGCTATTAAGCATCGACTAAACCGTCTGTAGAAATCTCGCTTACAAACTAATCTGAGATCACATCGGGTTTTACTTACGTTGAAAGATAGCGATAAGTTAAAAAGATTTACCTAAGTTAGCGCTTTAGTTAGCTCGCTTCAGAATTAATTTAGTAGAGTAAGTTACTTTTGACAAAAATGAGAACAGTTCTACTACCACACATAGTTTTGTTGTAACAACGGAATTTTTGCAACGTTTTGGACAAAAGCTCACAATTGGCTTTATTTTTTTGGGAAACTGATCAAATTGATCATATTCCAATAGATTTGTACTAAATTATAAATAATTATATATTAAAAACTTTCTCAAGAAAATCCTGTATATTGACAAAAATTCATTCAATTATTTTTAAGTTTATAGCGAACAGACAAACGCGGCCGGAGACATATTTGCTTTAGATGACAATGCATGATAAGCTGTGTGACATCATTCTAAATCCAACATGACGGAACATCCAAGATGGCGGACTAATTATTTTTCATGTGCTCCATTAATATGAATATTAATTGAATGAACTTTTAAGTAGATTAAGAGTTATAGTTAAGATTTTTAGCAAATGGTTTAATGACGTTATACGTTGATAGTAAAAGGTTAAGTAAAACTTTGTTTACATAAAAGTTTTTTACTATTAATTTATTTCTTTGGTTATACAAAATATTGAGTTTGAAGATGGTTTTTTATTTAAATCGTGTTTGAATCATCGAATAGAGAGATCGCATTGTATTTGGTAAGTGATCCTTATATAACTTTCTCGTTTCAAGATAGTAAACTTTAAATTAGAAAGTGTAGATTTATAACTTGCCAAAACGAGCCATAAATCAAAGACGAACAATACGATTCGTGCCGACTGGAGCCGACCCACATACGTCGAACTCGAACGTGTACTCGTGAGTGGTAAAAAGCCTCGGAACTAACGGACCGGATCAATTGAAATGAACCAATGACGTGTGATCACTTTTGTTTAGATTTAGTTTTTTTATTCAACGACCAAATAGCTCGATTATTATCCGAGGGTGGTGTCATAAGTCTCCAAAATCGGCGTGTTTGTATGAAGAAATTAATGAACGTGGAGGAAACCGCGGTTATCACCCGCGGATTCTAGTAGCTGTCTAAAATAATATTATAAAGAGGAAAGATTTGACTGTTTTTATGTACTGAAGTCTCCGAAACTACTGAACCGATTTAAAATATTCTTGTACCGTTAGAAGCCGATGTTATCCCTCCTGAACATAGCCTACTTTTTACCACGGGAAAATGCTTCATTCCGGGAAAACAGGTAGTAAGAATTATCTTAGCGTAATTATCTATTTCTGATAATCTCTAAATGGTTAAACCGATTGTGTTGAAATTTCATATGGATGTTTCGATGGTTTCCTGTATCATTTTAAATTACAATTGGACCCGGTAGGTGATGTTGCTGTTATTATGTCAACTACGAACTAACCGTGGATCCGTGCCGAACAGCTATATAGTGGAAAGTAGTACAGTTAAAATTATACTCATATTAAAAGTAGTATCGAGTGAGAATATAGACAAATACTAATAATATAATTGTAGGTAAGAGTGTTATCCGCACAGAGCCATTACGAGTGCCAGAGGGCCGGAGGGCTGGAGAAAGTACCTTTCACTCGCCAGTTTACTACTTCGTACTCAGTTCTTAACAACCATTTCTATTTATTGGAATAAGTATTCCAAATTACTATTATTTAAATGATTCAACGACAACTTTCTTTGAAACTATTTCACTAAAATGTTTGACTGTATAAAGAAAAAAATCGGGTAAGACTTCGCTGTCCGTCTGTCTATCTGTCTGTCATCAGGCTGTATCTTATATACGGTGATAGCTAGACAGTCATTATTTTCACAGATTATGTATATTTCTGTTGCCGCTCTAACAACAAATAAAAAAAAATGGAAAAAGAAAAATATATAAAGGATGCTCCCTTACAACCAACGTGATTTTTTTCCCCTTTTTTATAGATGGAATATAAATGGATGGATGTATACGGAACCGTTCGTGTGCGAGTCCGACTCGTACTTGACGAATTTTTATTTTGAATTGCCAAGTGATAAGGATGACTATGGAAGTGATTATGAATAAATTGGCATTTACTTATCAGAAATCGTATAACTTTTTTAATTTCGCTCTCTCGGCAACAAATCATTATTATCTATTTTTACCTGTGTATCTTTGAATACAGTAGAGTATATTATTTTGAATAATTACCAATTGCATACACCGTGAATATTACAAGGTGGTTAACCTACCTAGTTAACCTATGCTCGCCTCTTACGAGCTGCCTGGTAGGAAGGCCAACACGGGGAAATAAAATAACATATATAATAATAGATAATAACCCCTCGTAATGTCACAGTTTTTATGCTTCAGAGGTGTAATCTATACAAGATGCCCTTAAAATGTTTGGAATTATCTGACTGTACGATGTAACGAAATACTCCTAAATAAATATGTTGATTTAGTTAAATCTGGCCTGATAATGCTTTAGTTAACTGTACCTGGTCATGATTGTTGGTATAAGTTCTTCCTGTCCATCGGGCGGAGAGTGGTAAGTTTCCGCTGGCAGTAACTAAACAATGTTCCCACATTCTGACTCCTTACTAAGCTGTAAAGTCGCGGCTGCAGCTAGTATTAAAAATATATGAACAAAATGTAAATTTTCATTTTCAATATAATAAGTGGGGCGGGGATAAATATTGGCCTAATTTAAAACTCCAGCGGAAGGTTTATTCCAAAGGAAGATTGAGTTCCGGGACACGGAGTGATTATATATTAATTTAGGCCAGCAGGCTGAAAGAAGGTTTAGGAAAGCACTAAAAAGGAAACTTCCAGCGGTGCTCGAATTAGATCGCTTAGAGAGCGCGCTCGATGAGCGCCCGCTTTTCAGGCGTATAACAGATTATTTTTACATATTGTTTGACGCTTTATTGTTGAAATATTATACAAAGGAAAAACAAGATTCACATCAGATGCTTGTGGCCTCGTTTTAGAAAAACTATAGATCTTAAGCCAAGTGAAATAGGTTTCTAGGGTTCTGTATTCAAAGCGTTTAAACGGGACCCTATTATAAAAACTTCGCTGTTAAAAATATACTTTTTATGTTAGGGTTGGCATTTTCACAGTGTTGCCAACCCTAACATAAAAAGTTTTTGTTTTGTAGCTGGACATCAGTTAACGGATTACCCACTATTTATGACAGACCCGGTATATATATGTATAATATGTCTATGTGAGTATATATACACACATACACACATGCATATTTCTATAATTCTTTTTGTTTTTGTTACGCTGAATTATTAAAAAAAAACCTTATGTGGACCTCTGTGGTCAAGTTGTAAAGTTTCTTATGTTGTAATCTTTGTGGATAATAAATAAGTAATGTGTACTTGGAATTACACGAGGATCACAGATTATAAATATTTCACGTTTGCGGTCACTCATAATAAACAAGGGCCTAAAATGGATGCACTAGTTGCACCTCTATTTCTCGAGACAGAAATAGGCGTTTATTCTAGGCATTAAAATACTATTTCAACGTATATCGCCGGATACACACTTCAATAGCAACATATTTTCGCTTCATTATCAATGTAAATGTATTCAAAACACACATTAGTTGAAATTCCTAGTATTTAAAATTCTATTGCTTTAAATTATAATACTAACCTACGTCCGCGACTTCGCTCTTTTTAGTGAACCAGTTAAAAATAGCGCATGGTCATTGAGAGAAAAAAAACTGGTCAAGTGCGAGTTGAAAGCGCTCACGAAGGGTTCTGTACTATTATAAAAACAACAGCAAATAAGCAAACTTGATAAATAGGAACCCCCTTTAAATAGCAACTTTATTCTTTTTTTAATATCGTTTATATTATCAATAGAACAATATATCATCTGTAAAAATTTCAACTGCCAACAGTCCAGTGATAGATCGACTAATAGACAGACGGACGGAGTCTTAATAATAGGCTTCCATTTTTACTCTTTAAGTATGGTACCTACAATAAAAAGGAGCATTTAAAAACTGATAATTTGTTTGTGTAGTCGCAAGAACTCATGAGTTCAGCCCGACCTCAACATTCTTATAACAATAATTATATTTCTTGGCATTCCCTCCATATCTCAATAAGGTTACCGAGTGACACTGGCTCTGGCGGCGTACTTGCAGCGTTAATATTTTTATTATATCTATAAAATACTACTTACGATAACACTAGTAAAATAAAGCTGCTTTAGATGATTCCCTAAGTATGTTTAGACTTTTAAAACCACACGACTGATTTTAATGCGCTTTTTTATATTAAGTAGGTAATTCAAGAGGAAGATTTATATATATACTAGCTGTCCGCCTGCGGCTTCACCCGCGTGAATTATTTAGATAATACAGACAGAGTTACTTTCGCATTTATAATATTAGTAAGGATATAACATGAATAATAAAAACCAAATTTGTTGTATAGGATCCCCCTTAAATATTTACTTCAATCTGGGTTATTAAAATTCATTGTTGTAGCGGTGACAGAAATACATCATTTCTGAAAAATTCAGCTTTCTAGCTATTATATTATGGTTTATGAGATACAACCTGGCAAAAGACAGACAGATAGACTGTTACAGGGTCCGTAATCGTAACCGTTTTTACACTTTCAGTATGGAACGCGAGCTTAACTAGCACAGTAAAGGTTTCATTATTTGCTACCTTTAAATATTTATTTTATTATGTTTTTAATATTTATTATAGCGGAAACAGTAATACATTATCTGAGAAAAATTCAACTATCTAGTTCATTTTTACTCTTTTGGTATAGAACCCTAAAAAGCGCTAATCAATTAGAACATAAGAATGTACTGGTAGCTTTCAACGTCTCAATAGACTTGTGATTTCTAATCTTTAAGTTACAGTTAATAACATTTGTGTATAAGTGGGTCAGAAGCTTGATCCCGTTCGCAGATAATGTTGACAAATTTACCGTCAGTCGCCGAATCCATGGCCGGCTAGACTAAACTAATACTTTAGAAGCTTGAATTGCTCCAACATTTAAAAGTCTTTCATAGTTTTAGCCTACTCCCGTTTCAATATCATATGAAATCGGGGTTGGCTACTTAAGTCAGCTATTTGACAAGGGCGCCAGTTTTTAAACAGAGCGGCTGCCATTTGACGTCTACAACCTAGAAGGGAAACTGGCCTTAATTCTAAATTAAATCAAACTTGAATAAACGTCGGGTTTCCTCGATGTTTTTCCCTTGAAATGAAATGAAAATGATATAAAAAAGTTAAATGATATATTTGCCGAATATGTGTGATAAAAGTTGTTACAAACATTTTTAATTATAACGACATATTCATATGAAACCCTATCCACTAGACCACCGTGGGTTTAATTATTACATCAAAATATAAAGATCTAAAATACATTTACACATTCGGGATATATTTAAAATGAGTAAAACTGCAACTTGTTGGTTGGATCATCACTTTGGCCTAATGAGTAATATCGTAAAACCGCGCAAGCGAAGACGTGTGTAGGTAATATTATTACAATTTTTGTTAACTGAGTTCGAGCTTACTCATGTAAATAGGCCTTCGTAAATACTAAATAGGTAAAATAATAAACTATTACGTTCAAAGATCTTTGAACGTAATAGTTTATTATTAACTTCAAATTTAAAATGATATTTAACAAATTTATACAAATAAATAAAATTGCAACGTCTGTATGTAATATTAAAATAACAGGTTTTTATAAAGTGCATATTATATGTGTTTACAATACCAGTATTTTTTAGATTTTTAGTCCGTCTGTTTATACCCGTTAATCTCTGAAACGGCTAGACCGATTAAGACGGGATTTTCAGTGGCAGAAAGCTAATTTAATAAGGAATGGCTTAGGTTACTTTTATTTTAGAAATGTATAAAATAAATTAAACAAAAACGCGGACGAAGTTACGGGCACAGCTAGTATACACTAAAATATTTTTGGGATTCTTGGAGATTTTTTGGACAGGTACTTCTAAACTCTTTAGATGGTTTAAAATGTGTCAAATTAGCGTTATTAGGTATGTGCTAAAATAAACTAACGAAACCACTTCTGGTATTTAAGTCTTGTCTGTTACCCAATGTTACTTAAATTATAATTGTATTTTGTAACTGTTCCGTATGGGCAGCGACGCACCCACAACATCTATGGTGTCTTGCCATCAGAAGAGCTTGTTCGCTCTCTAATAGACTTTGCTAGTTCTGAATACTTTATGTAAATGTTTTTGACTATTTTTAAAGTAGGTGATTATTTTTATTATAACACAGAAATTGTTATTTATTTTTATACTAGTTTTTGCCCGCGATTTCCCTCGCTTGAACCACGGCTGCCCTTTTCTTATTTAGGACACGGAAGAAAATTTAGAACAGAGCATTATTTTAATACGTTACTGTAGACGATAATAAATATATATCCATAGAAATTAAGAAGTCAAACAAATTTCTACCTCGTATTTTAGGCGCTGGGAAATGATTTTCAAAAAAAAGAAGGCAGGTATTGGTAACAAATAGTCTGTGTACCAATGTTTGGCTTCCTACCTTCAAAATTGAAAAATGTCCCTTATAAAATTTAAAGAGGGGGTCTTTTAAGGAGTTGGGGGAACTTTCCAAAAACAATATATATCAGTAAGCATAACCATTTTTAGTTTTTTATCTCAAAAATTTTTGAATGCTCCATACAAACCTCTCCCCCTTTTAGGGAATTGGGGGGAGTTTAGAAAGAGATAATAAACCTATGTCACTCTCTATCCTTTTTTACCATCTAGATAAATATCAAGTCAATTCGTCGCTCTATTTGCCGTGAAAGACGGACAAACAGAACCACACACACACACAAACATTCCCATTTCTAATATTAGTGTATATTCTCTTGTATGTATTCTTAGAAGCGTCAAGTTGTTGTTCACAAGACAAGTAGCTTTAAGCGGGAAGTCGGCAAAGACCTTATCAATCAAACTATAATATTAGAAAAACATAAGTACCTATGTAATCCATACTTATATTATAAATACGAAAGTAACTCTTTCTGTCTGTTACGCTTTCACGCCTAAACCGCTGAACCGATTTTGATGAAATTTACTACAGAGATAGAGGTAACCTTGGGGAAGGACATTGGTTACTTTTTACCCGACTACAATAAAAAGAGGGTATGTTTTTAAAAAGTATTGTAAGTCGGAAAAATGTCCTTTGAAATTTGTCTGTGTTATTAAAATAATCAACGCGGGCGAAGCAGGGGGCGGAAAGCTAGTTGTAAATATTTTTTATTTTACAAGTTTCCACGATATTTTGATCATTTTCTGATAGTGCTCGAAGCACAGTACCTATTTTAAAGTTTAGTTAAAACTTCTTGTATCTTCATCTGCTTATTTAGAAAACCACAGACAATATCAAGTGACCCCGTGCGCCTGTTCGCTGTCTTATACTATATAAAAAAAATATTATGTAAACATTCAGAGATTTAAAAGTTTTTAAAAAATTGAATATAGGTAATTTTGTTGTGTTAAAAATGCTTACGTATGCGTACGCTATGCTATTTTGTCATAAATTTTGAATTGAAAAGAGTTACTGCGAAGGTTTATCCTGTACTTTAACCACTTTGTTAGTGAATTACAGCGTTTTATATTATGTTTTCCTTTAATACCTATGTAAGATCATTAAAGTTTTGTAATATATTAGAACATTATTCATAAATTTTATGAGAAATTCTAATTACTTTTGCCGCTTTAATTTAACAAAATATCTTGTAAACTTTTAAGAGTTTTGTAACTATTATAAATATTTTTTTTAGTGGTGATTGTGGTAAAAAAGTGAGATAATGTTGTCTAATGCTTTGGTTTCCTCTATTTCATCCAAAATTTTACCGACGGACATAATAAGACAGCTGTGTAATTAACAAATAGGGAACATGTTTGTTTCTTTGACCAGGATTCACGCTTGAATTAGTGCCCCGATTATCATGAAATGTGTCACTTCAATTACTTTTGTTATGACTCCGTGACGGGTTATAACGATACTATCCCTCGAGTAATATTCATCAGAAAACTGGACTGGAAAAAATATTATTAATTATATCTCCCTATTGTCTACTATATATATTTATTATATTAAAAAAGTAGTAAGTACTCGAAGCAAAAAATGACAGTTTATGTAAAGTCAAGATAGAGTATGTTTAATAAATTAAACGTTGTGTTTGTTTTCTATTCATTAATGGAAAAAATATTTAAATTCTCCAATTATGTTAATCTGACATCCGCGTGACCTTTGCCCGCTGCCAAATAACAAGACAAATTCAGAGATAGCAATCATACTCGTTAACTGGCATTGCAAACTGATAGAGACAGTTTCAGTGTTCTCCTTTAGCTCCACATTCAGTTTACACAACTGCACAGCGATCCAAAAAAACTGAAACACCGGCTGCATATACTAACACTACACAAACATAATAATCACAGAAATATGTCGCACAGTTCCATAAGTTTGGCACAACACTAATTCAATCCAACACCGCTAGATCAAGTTTATTCGCGAACGGAAGCGGCGCGCAGATAATGCGTAGTGTTTACAGGGGCGTATAGCGCACGACACAACCTCCCACCTCCGTGGTTGACAGTCTACTGCCGTAAAGTGGCTGAAAGAAAGCTGCGTCGTAGCGCGGCGGGGGGAGCGGGGCGCGGGGGGAGCGGCACACCTGCGGAGCGCCTCTGGCGACGCGGCGAAGCTTCCCGCTGAACTACGCAATAAACGCTCGATAAACTTTCTCATTAGGCGCGCCTAACCGTGTGACCATAAGCTTACTTGTGCCTATTTAAATGCAACACTAAAACATGCATGTCGGCGGCTGGGTAGTTCACACTCACATGCTACGTGCGTCCAATATGGGCTGAAACTTTTTTGTATTTTTACTTGCGTTTGCGCATCCATAATATTTTTATCCATATAAATAAATAAAATTGGAGTATCTATATGTCACATTAAAATAACAAGACCCGTTATTGTAATGTGACATACAGATACTAGATTAAATGTCTATTAAATGTATTTGTATGTTATCTAGGTACTTATTCCAAAATAATATTTTTTAGAATTTTTGTCTGTTTCTCTGCCTGATTGTACCCGCCAATCTCTGTAATCCACCAGTTTTGACGGGACCTTCACCGGCATACAGGTGATATAATAAGGGATAGCTTAAACTACTTTTATTTTAGAAATGTATAAAATAATTAGACAAAAACGCGGACAAAGTCGCGGGCATAGCTAGTAATATTTTAATCAGTAAACGTCTAGAAAACGAATTAAACATAATAATTGTTAATTACTGCACTGTTAACAATAGATTGTACCGATGAGTTGGAATAATTGTTATATGTAGAGCTTTAAGTACCCTAATTAACTGAAAAAAGGAGATTATTCCTATATAAAATATGAGTTTGATTTCGTGTTTTTTCGCTTGTGATTGATTGTGCAACCGTGGGCTTATGATTACTTTGTATACAAATAAATAAAATTGGAGCGTCTGTATGTAATATAATAAAACCGCTTTTCACTAACATAACATATACATATATTCCCAAGGTTGTATACTACAACAATATTTTTAGAATTGTTTTCTGTCTGTCTGTTTGTATCCGCTAATCTCTGAAACGGCTGGACCGATTTTGACGGGACTTTCACTGGCAGATAGATAATTTAATAAGGAACGGCTTAGGCTACTTCTATTTTAGAATTTTAGTTTAGATAAGTATAAAATAATTTATTGAAAACGCGGACGAAGTTGCTAGTACGAAATAAATAATGTACTCACGCCGACTTACGCGAATTAACGTACAACAGACAATAGACGTAAAACCCCATACTTATATAAACAAATTGATTAATTGCTTGTTTAATAAATGTCAACAAGATGACAACTAATTGCCACATTTTGGTAACGATAGGTTAAAAAAAACTACTTTATTTATTTATTTATTTAAATTTTTTATAGCACTAAATTGTGTACAAAGTTGAACTTAATGCCAATAAGCATTTTCTCCCAGTTTACCCTGGGTAGTGAAGACAAATAAACTTTACTTTATGATAGGTTCAATGAAACTTTTTGCTACTTAACTGCAGAAACAGTGATACATCTTCTCAAACATGTCGGACAGTCAAAACTAATAATACTTATAATATAAAATGAAATGTTTTCGGACGTTTTCAAATTTTTGACCATTGCGATAACGCAATATCCACTGACTTAACAATTATCTTATTTAACAATCATAAGCAAAAATGACACTTTATAAATGGCGATAGATAGCAAATTTAAACAAAAGTAAATTAAAACGGGTAAATAATTTAAAATAAAATCCTAATTCAAGAAAAAACAAAAAATGTAACTACATGTACTCCAATTTCACAATGTCCCATGCCTACCTTCCTAACTTCGAAGTGTGATAATCCCCAAATATTTTCATAATTCTCACATTCAAATCACTTGGTTTGTGGTAGAACATTATGAAATTACTTTTTTTAATGTCTTCTGAGTGGTTGTTAAATCAAAATAAGTAAATAAATCAAATAATATATATTAAAAGTGTTACTAACTGGAAATAAGTATACCCTGAGTGCTCTTACAAACTCATTTTGTGGCTTAACTGCTAGTTCAATTATAAAACAAAAGGTATTTTCAAAAACCTTATTTATTAAGATATTAAAAAATTTAAACGAAACGTGCATAATCGTTTCTTAAAAAAATAGTATTCCGGTCCGTAACGGTCATCTTTTTTGAAGAACGCCTTTTCATGTACTAACCAAACAATATTTAATATGAGTATCTGCTTAATAGCTTCATTAATTTATTAGTTACTAGCTGTGCCCGCGACTTCGTCCGCGTTTTTTCATTTAAATAAAAGTAGCCTGAGCTATTCCTTATTACATCAGCTGTCTACCAGTGAAAGACCCGTTGAAATCGGTCCAGTGTTTTTAGAGATTAGCGGGAACAGACGACAGATAGACAAAAATTATAAAAAAATATTATTGTGTGTACCTTTTAAACATATACACACTCCATTTTTATGATTATAAGAATTTGCTTGACAGAACACTTCATAAATACAGTAATCGACACCCAGAGTGATTTAACGCAGTTTCATGCCTCATAAATGTCGAAGTATAAAGAAAGCAAATTAAACAAATTTAATAAAACGTCTGTCATTTATGGTTTCACCGTAAAACACAAAGTTATGATTGTCGAGCACGCAATCCGCCCGGACGGGCACGCCACCTGGTGGCCAGTGTTTATATCGGTTCCTAAATTGATAAAAGTGGCAGTTCCTTTAAATTAAATTAAAATTGTTTATTTCAGTAACTCTATCAATACTTGCTATAAAGTGTTGAGACCAACATACTAAGTATTTAGAAAATACTTGTGTCAGGTGGTCTCGCTCCTCCATAGCATAATAAAAAAGTTCCTCTGCACATTAACTAAACTTATATTAGACAATTTTCTTAAAAATATTTTTCAGATTTTTCTGAGTAAGCATTACATTGCCCGGGATTGGTATGTGCCCGAAGTGGCGATAGGCTTGCCACCTATCACATCATGGGCCCTAGTACCTTGGCTAATCGTGGATGTTCTAGTATATCTACTGGACTTACGAGTCGTGGATATACTAGAACACCTCTGCCTACCCCTTCGGAATAATAGGCGTGAAGGTATTTTTTTTGTCTGTTTGTCTATTTGTCTGCCTATTTGTGCCCGTTAATTTCTGAAACGGCTGTTTAAATTTTGACGGGACTTTTACTGGCAGACAGCTGATTTAATAAGGAATGGCTATGGCTAGTTTTATTTTGGAAATGTATAATAGAATTATAAAATAAAATAAATAAATAAAAACGCGGACGAAGTAATAACTTCGTCCGCGTTTTTAATTTAATTAGAAAAAGTATTAGAATTATATAAAGTAACGACTTTGTATAATTCTAATACTTTATGTAATAAATATGGCTTATATGGTCGGTAGTAACAATATTTTTAAAATCATGTAATAGAAATTTTGATAAAAGGCTTGAGACAGATGAGTAAGGCATATCGAAGGAACACCATACTAAGTCGTTAGCTTCCGGTGTCCGTCACGTGGGAACGACTTCCGGTGCGGCGCCAGTCCGGCTCTCCTCTTACAATCACTTACCCTGAGAATACTAGGACGCTTGTGTAAACACGTACCAAACTGCTGTTCGACCACAGCTACGAAGCTAATATTTTATTAAATGAAGATAAAGGATCTTAGTAGTGTGACGAGAAGGGAAAAAAAATAATAGTGATTTGGCACTTGGTACCATCTGTTAAACCCATTTAGTAATTAACGTATAATAATGATATTATTTAATGAAATAATGACGTAGACATAAATGTAATGATAAAAACTTAGTCTGACACTGTGTCACTGTTCCTATTTTTTTATGGAACAACGAACAAGCTCACGGCTCTCCTGGTGGTAAGAGGCAACTGTGGCCTATATAGATTTCATATAATAGGTGCGTTGCTATCCTGTGACCGGGGTGTTAGGCCTGGTGTGCTAAGGCCTGATCATTATGCCCACAAAATTTCTTAATGACAACTGAATAGGATAAAAGTCCGTGCTCTGGTGTTAAGCTACCTTCCTACTATTTTTAGCTATTTTTTTACTATTTATTCACCTCTGTGGTGTAACGGTACAGGTGTCGCCTGTTAAGACCGTTAGCCACGTGGGGTCCCGGGTTCAATT
>DVZL01001711.1:0-16932 GCA_018236625.1 Lasaia peninsularis
CCTCAAGGTCTCCTCTATCTCTGTACAAAATTTCATCAAAATCGGTTCAGTGGTTTAGGCGTAAAAGCGTAACATACAGACAGATACAGTTACTTTCGCATTTATAATATTAGTACGAATTATTTTCCGAAGATGGGACGAACGTCAAATATTCGAAAGGTGAGAACAGTTTCTTAGTAAAAACGAAATTGTCGTTTTTACTTAGCCTTTTTTTCATATCTACTCAGCTTTTAAATCTTTCCTGGACTTCCACAAATAATTCAAAACCAAAATACGTCAAATCGATCTAGTCATTCTCAGGTTTAAGCGAGTAAAACCGATAGTCGTATTTGATGAATATTGACATAATTTATGTGCAAAAAAGTTGTTACACTAAACATTTATTTATGCCCACATATTCTACCATATTGAGGTGAGCAAATATTTTAACAAATTATTTATATCCTAATCATTATTATAGGCTAATTTGCAAAACATTTATTTTATACCCGACTTACTTTTAATTCTACTACCGTAAACTACCACGGTTTCTAAACCTAGGGAGTCAGGAAGAAACAGCAAAACACACTCCTTAACAACTAGATTATAACTAATACGAGTATCAGCTATACTATCAACGTATATTTTAACACAACTTTTATGATTACATATCATATTATTTTCGAACTTCTTGTTGATATCAAATTCTATGTGTTTCGTTTTTTAAAAGATACTTTAAAACGGTGACGGTTTTCAGACTTAACCTGTTTTTGATTAATGATTTTCTAGCCAAATCACCTAGATTAGGCACTCAGATGACATCGAATAACGATCAACTGAGTCGGCTGCCTAATCTAGGTGATTTGACTAGAAAATCATTTTTCAGACAAAGCACTTGCTATCTAATCTCTATGTTTTGAGTGAAATTCGAACTCACGATTCTGGGTTTCCTTGCGATGTTTATTTCTCTTTTTATTTAAATATTTCTATTTTATTTAAATATATTTCATAACCATTTAGATTTATTTCGCTAACTTGTGTTACATGTACCACACAATGACCCAAGGAATAGCCTCTCGAGTGATAGTGCGGATTGACTTCGTATTGAATGTACGCTAATTCGATGGAGGGCCAAGATGGCGCGTCTTTTACGTTCCCGCCACTTCAGTGCATTTTCTATTAACTCGGAAAATGCGTTTGCGGTTTTTTCTCGATCTATTCTTAACAAAGGCTTGCGTTTTTTGTAAAGAATGCTCCGTAACTGACGACGGGCGTGCACGTACATCGCTTTATATAAATTCTCTATCTTTTTTTTATTTGAAAAACAAATGCATTTCTCAAAATTCTTTGTTTTTAATTTTTATTTTTTATTGGTCAGCTGGTAGTGATCCCCCATACTGGAAATAAACTCGTGCTTTATCATGTATCTGTAAGTGAATATTTTTCCACATTTTCATGAGTATGGTTCTCTATGATCATGAATTAGATGTAAAAAGCCAATATAACTTTGGAGAATGTTGACAATTGAAAAAATGAAGAACTAGGACAATAATAATTATGATTTTTTGATATACAAAATATTAAATTAGTTAATAGTTAAGTTAATGTGAGTAAGTAGAGGTATCTAAAAAATACACATTACATAAAGACACAAAATAACGTGTTACTGATGTTTAGAAATATCTAACCTTTATTAGCATGTGAGAAACATTAAAGGTATTATGTTTTAAAGGTAGCGATTTTGAAATGGGTAAACTCATATAATGATATTAATATGGGTAAATAAAATGGGTATTTACCCATTTCAAACCCGCTACCAAACAAGTAATTACATCTGAATTATTATTCGTTCACCCAAACACCCGTCTAGAGAACAGTAAAGCGAAATCTGGGAAAAATCTCGTGAGTTATTCTAATTAGAAGAGCAAACAAACCATTAACACTTATCACAATGTGTGGGGAAAGGGGGGTTGGAATAAGAAAGCGTATTTACCGAAACCACTTGTGTAACCTTATGGTTCTGTAGGGTTGGCACACGCTTTGAAAATTTGACCATCCTGTTTCATAAATATTTTTCAAAATTGATGTCTAAAAATAAATACCAATACAAATTTTGTGTTGAGTGTCAGATTAAATAGATTTAATAAAATAATTTTAAACATGAATCAAAAGATAAAGATAAATAATTAAATATATATTTCTGAACAAATAACACAAATTGATCTAATCTTAAGGTAAACACATGTTTGCATTATTGATATCATTCAACTTATGTATTTATAAATAATACCAGAATAAATTATCACCTCTGTGTTTAACGGTACGGATGTCGCCTGTTAAGACCGTTAGCCGCGTAGGGTCCCGGGTACAATTCCCAGGTCGGGCAACTTTTCTTAAAAGTTTTTCAGATTATTCTGAGTAAGAATTACATTGTCCGGGATTGGAATGTGCCCGAAATGGCGATAGGCTTGCCACCTATTACATCAGGGCCCTATTACCTCGGCTAATCGTGGATGTTCCAGTACATATATTGGACTTACCACTCGTGGATATACTAGGCGTGAAGTTACATTTTTTACCAGAATAAATTTAATTAACACCCAGACACGGAGATGAAACAATAAATTACTTGCTAATGCAACGCCGGTTTCTAAAAATGTTATTGATTCTCGTCATGAAATATATTCAATATTTGAATAAAGTGTTGGGAATCGATTAAAACATTACTTATTTACTTATATATATAAAAACCTGTCTAGTGTGTTAAGTATATTAAAGATGTCCCGTGCAATAACTAAAACTGCAGGATATATTTTGTGTTTATTTTTTTTCATAAATTAAAGAAAAAGTGTGGTAGTGCCAACCCTATCATCTCAAGTCCCGAGCTAAGTACATCAAATGAATTGTAAATGAAATCAAGAGCGAGTGGCCGGTGTTTATTGTGCGCCCGTTCGAGCCCCGGACAGGACACAGTTTTATGTGCCACCGCCGTTATTCCGCACTCAGTTCTCAGTTCAAACTCAATATAAATACCCTTTGGTTAAAACGCTGAAAATAAATGAAGAAAATTTACTCCTTTCTTTAAAAAATTGCACAGAATATTTTCACATAAGCGCCTATAGAGGCGAGAGTTAGGGATAGCCCTAACTTTATCGGTATTCGACTTTGTCACGCAAGGTCCCGGGTTTGATACCCAATTAGAACTTGTTCTATGATTTATTTCAATTTACCTGAAAGACATAAAGTTGCCTGGGACTGGATTTCTGCCTTATATGGCGATGACTTTGCTACCTAATATCGTCGGCTAATCGTGAGTGCATAAGTATGTACTTTCTTTTTTCCGTACATTCGAGAATATGGATATAATAATATTTATTTATTTGTTTAAACAATAAGCGTATTGTTGCAAAAAACTACTTCCTTAATCTAAAATTCGAACGCAGAAAAGCAGCAAAAAACCGATTTCAATTTCAATATTGTCTCTAAATATGCAATTAAATACATATTATTAAATACTAGCGACCCGCCCCAGCTTTGCATGGGTATATTATGTATGTATTATATATAATATATAAACCTTCCTCTTGAATCACTCTATATATTTTAAAAAATACTGCATCAAAATCTGTTGGGTATTTTTAAACTTCTATACATACAGCGAGCGATAGAAAGCGACTTTCGATTTTTTATACTATGTAGTGAAAGCAAAAAATGGTTATTGTGGGTTAGCCTTAAAAGATTACATATATTATAATGACGGGATTTTTATAGATCTATAAAAAAGTATTCTACTTACGTAAAGGTACCAGATTGGATTCGTTAGAAATTCTAAACAGTTATTAATATAAAATACAAAAATTAAAACTTTTTTTTAAGATATACAATATATATATGAAAACGAATAATTATTTTGAAATATTTATTTAACGATTCCCCACATGATAGATGGTCAATTACTTTTTAATTTTTACAATATCGAGTCTTGTACCCATTTTTTCTTATGACTTCTTGTTTTGATATTGACACTTATAAGATTAAGGCTGAATTCTAAAGCGACCCGATAGAACAAACATACATTATTTTAATAGTGTAAATTATTAATATTACAATATCTGATAAAAATACTTGGGCTTAATTGCTCCTCATACTTATATAATATTATAATGTAATATTACTTTTGTTAAGAAACAGGAATGAGAAAAAATGCCGCTGAGTTTTTGTCGGATCTTCTCATTGAATAGCCGCGTTTACATTCGTTGGTACATTTTAGAATTACATACAATTGTCGCAAGAACCGCTTTTAAGGTCTTATTATTTTCTAATAATTTATTTCACATAGTCCTGGTAAATATATTGCTGTCAATAACACGTTGCTTGGGGTTTAAGGACTTAAGTGTAAATAAATTAAAACATGATAGTAGTGAACACTGACATTTTGTCAGAGTTCATTTTTTTTATACAAGAGGAGGCAAACGGGCACGTGGATCACCTGATGGTGAGTGATCACCGCCGCCCACGAACACCCCCAACACCAGAAGTATCACGGATGCGTTGCCGTCGTTGTAGGAATGAGTATGCTCTTTTCTTGAAGGTTCCTAAGTCGTATCCGTTTGGAAATACCGCCGCTCGTAATTAGTTCCACAAAGGTGTTGTACGAGGCAAAAAATGCCTTAGGAATCGCACAGTTGAGGAGAGCCACGCATCAAGGTGGTAGGCGTGGAATTTGTCGCGATGTCCTAACGTGAAATTCAGCGGCAGGTATCAAACCAAACAACTCTTCAGAGCGTTCCCCGTGGTAAATGCGGTAGAAGACACTGAGTGAACAGATATCTAAACGCAACGCCAAAGAGTCAAGCCGATTGGAAAGAGCCCGGTCGTCAATGATTCGAGACAGCGAACAAGCTAAGGCATGGCTGTCTCATGGTGAGAGACAACCGTGGCCTATAGACCCCATAAATGTTGAGGTGCGTCACTATCTGTGGCCAGGCTGTTATATGTGCAAGTGACCATATGTGCATGTCTACCGGCTAATCTAATGAGTCTGGAACTTTATAGTTAATCAGTTTCAATCCTGAGCTTTTGTAGAGTACGGAACTTGTAAGTATATCAAATAAGTAAATGAAATCAGAAGCAAGTGGTCCGTTTAAATGTACATTTGATGCTCAGATAGGACACTTTATATGCCAGTTCTGCTGCTCCCAGTTATTACTATAAAATATGTAAATTGTAATACTTTAAATAAATAATATACCATCCTGAATTCCCAGCTCTGTCTAAAAAAAAAAAAATACTTTTACTTTAGGAAGATATCAATTTTAAAAGTCAAAGACCTTATAAATATAAAATGTGTAGCCGTTTTGAAGAAACAAATAATATAAAAATCTATCTTTTCTAATATAAATGTGAAAGTTTGGATGTATTCATGATTATTGATCAAGTCATAACTGCTGAACCTAATCTGATAAAACTCCTCAATGTTGCAACTTATGCACCTGAATAAGTCTTATAAGATTACCCGATCGTTACTCGACTTAATACCCGACATAATAATTTGCAACATACCTTCTATGAACATTTTCAACTCCAACATTGTCTAGATACCTGTATTTTCTCAATAAAAATAATGACGAGGGCAGCCGATCCTTTTATCTAAGATAGATACAGTCCGTATTTGTAGCAAGATTTTTTATAGCGCCGCTACGTGTCGTAGAGCGTCTACGAATTTATCACGTAGCGTTCAAATGAAGCGTATCAAAGAAATTTTATTTATACTGTGATTTTACAAGTCGAAGAATAGAAAGAATTTACTTATACTAACGATATAAAGACGCGTTTATTTTAAGAGGAAACCTTTTTCTTTTGTTTAATAACAATTTTAAGGTTTTTCGTCGCTTTTTTGTATATTTTATAAGAAATTCAATGTACTATTTTATTTTAGTTGTATTCACCGTACAGTAATTTTGAGTGAATAAAGTTCTTAATCTGTAGTCTGAATAGCATTTGGATATTTTGGATGATTTCAATAAATTGTACCAAATATTATATATTATATACATTTTTGATAAATACATGACATATTTACATTTTCGCTTGTTTACTTGTTTCAGCTAGTCTTTGGAACACCTTCACTGATTTGAACAATTAAAATGAAAGGTTTTTATTTTAGAATTATTAAATAAATGTTTAACCATATTGCGGTTAAGCTGTTACATAGAAAAATACACATATCGGTTAATTTCGTGAAATTAGAGCGATGAAAAAACATACTGAAAAAATAAATTAAGTGCAAAATAAAACTTTTTAGAAAAACCTTTTAAAAGAAAATGAAATTTTCTTTTTCAATTTTACTTATGACTTACAACCTCATTATACAAAACTTAAACGATGATAAAAACTTGTCGCGATAATTAATATTTAGTTAAACTGGAAATTTTCTATTAGGTATCTTTCTATTGGGTAATCCTACTAATATTATAAACGCGAAAGCTTGTAAGTATGGATGGATGTATGTATGAATGTTACTTTTTCACGGAAAAAACTACTGGACAGATTTAGATGAAACTTTACAGTAAGTTAGCTTATATAGCAGAATAATACATAGGTTAGTTTTTAACTGACTACATTGAAATGATTGCTTCTTTCAGTACTACAAGTCGGAAAATTTCTGCTCTTTGAATATTAATTATGTTATTAAAATAATTCAATTACTTTGAACAAGAAACCTTATTTATTTTTAACTCATACCTATTACTTAACTGTATTAAATTATTAACACCAAATAATTATTTATATATGTTGATTTTAAAAAATGTTTTTTTTCTTTCAGGTAAGGGTGTAATCAAGAATAATACTGATTAAACTTTTTCTCGTAAGCTTTTTTTACTATTTCGGAAAAATGGAATTAAAGGTTGTTCCGGGTCTCTTTGGACGAATACGTCGGTTGTTCAGGTCGGTCGGTCGTAACCAAAACCAAGTGATAAAGTTATTTAGTAATTACAAATATAAAAATTTAAAAGAATATAGTCACACTTCCTCTCTTAAGAGGTAGGCAGAGGAACTTACTTATGCAGCCACAATTAACCAACAAGCTCAGAAGTGACAAGTTCGTTGCCATTATAATCACAAATTTGATTCTAATTTATGCTTTTCGGATGAACTTGATAAACTCATAGAACAAGTTTCCTTACTCGGAAATCGAACCCGGGATCGAACACAAGTATATGTTATGTCTACTGCTACGGGGATAAAGGCGTAAGGATATTTGTTTTATTTTTAAATACCTTCACGCCTCACGTCCAGAAGGAGTAGGCAAAAGGTGTTCTAGTATATCCACGACGCGTAAGTCCAGTAGATATGCTAGACCAACCACAATCAGCCAAGATACTAGGGCCCTGATGTGATAGGTGGCAAGCCTATTGCCACTTCGGACATTCTAAAAGTTCCAAAAGTTGATTGACGTGGGAATTGAACCCGGGACCTTGTGTGGCTAACAGTTTTAATAGGCGACAGCCATACCGTTACACCACAGAGGCAGAGTTACATGGAGAGTTTTTAAGTTTTTGGTTATATAAGAGTTTATTTCTTACCGTCAGGAAATTCGTCCGCTTGTTTGCTATTCCGTCCTTTGAAATATTAATAAAAATCAGTTCGTGTCACAATTTTTCTTTATGTTCACTTTAAACTCGAGGAAGTGAAATTGCGTTTGAGTCGTAAATTTTTAATTGCTCTAAGGTTGTTCACTTGCTGTAAAACTTTATTCATTCATTCATTTTTTACAATGTCTGTTGGAAAATGTAATGAACAAGTGGTATTTGAATTAAAAAGGCACACTGTATATGATAAATATAAATATCCCCGAAAGGCAGAGGTACATATGTACTTACGCAGGGGCGTGCACTCCATAGAGACTTTGAGACAGGATGTGCTCTGATATATCTAATTAAACTCCGACATTTCACTATCATGATAATTCTATCACTATCAAGAATTTTTCTCCTAACCGAGTACTCCGCCCCAGTGTCATAATCCTGCGTTACAGTAACGGTTAGCCAACGATATTTATTCCATGATGTGCCAGGTGGCAAGTCCATCGTCATATCCGGCACATATTCCGGGTTTCCTCACAATGTTTTCCTTTACCATTAGAGCACTCAGAAAATGTACTTAAGTTAGAAAACATGGCGGGGTTCAAACGTGGACTTCCTAAATCGAAGTCCGAAACTTACACCACTAGGCCATCGAGGCTCTAAAATATAATTAAAATAGTATTAAGTTAAAATTTAACTGAAAAGGATGAAAATTACATTCAAAAACAGGATAATAAAAAACTTTACTTTTAAATGAAATTTGATTTCCGAACGACAATTATATTAAATTATTTTTTTGAACAACGTGACGAACATCAAATATTTAACAGGTAGGAAAAGTTTCAATGGAAACACGGAATTGTTGCTTTTACTAAATTTTTAGCACGTTTTCATATTAACTCACCTTTTAAACCTTCTTTAACAAATAATTCAAAGCCAAAATACGCCAAATTGGTCCATCGAATAAATATTTACAAATATTTACTTTAATATTCACTCGATACTAACGTCACTCAATTGTTTTACCTTGCCGAAACCCCTCCACTAACACTTAAGCTTTATGGTTTGGTATTAAAATTCGAATTGGCCTTTAAGTATTATAATAAATATTACTGTACAAAATACACAAATTGATTTAACCCCAAATTAAGCAAGATAAATGCTTGTGTTATGGGTGTTAATCAACGACACTAATACATAGAAATACTTAAATACGAGTAGATATTTATGAATAAAAATAACGATGCGGTTAAGCGTGTATGCTAGCCATTCATTCAAAATAATAATTATTAATATCCCTTTGGAATTGATAGAGTAATCACGCAACAAACACACACACACACACACTTTTGTAAATCGGTAATCGGTTTTGTTATAACCACCGCTGTTAACATATTATGTCTAGTACTTAGGCGACCGAGCTTGGCTCGGTAGTTCTTTTTGCCAGCTTTCCCTGCTTGAAAAAATTGCCATTTGACGTAAGTCTACGAAACCAAGTCAGTACTATTTTACACCAAGTGTTACCGACAGGGTTGTATAGATGTCGTGATTGCCGCATTTTCATTTCCAGACCTAAACCTATCTAAATAATTTTTTTAACTCATAAAACCTACCTAAACACCAAATTTCAGCGAAATCGTTAGAGTCTTTGGTCTTTGGTAGAGTCTTTCTTTTCTTGTATTAATAAACAAATATACGTATACAAAAACCTCGCTCGTTTAAAAATATTAGATAGAAATATCTTCGATCACCATTGCAAAACCACTTTTTAGTACAAAAAAAAAGATTATTACGGAACCCAAAAATAGAACAATAATCATTGTAAATCACTTTTAATCCCCCTATCATCTAATTCGTTATTCACAATTACATACAATGGAAGCGACACGTTTCTCGAATATGGTTATGTTTAGTATAAAAATAAATGCCTCATATTGTAGCAACTCGCGCTTGACATAGCTAACAACGCTCTATATTAGATTCCAGTCCACAATCATATTGTATAACGCAGCTTCATTTGAATATTATATTAAAATACCAGTCTCATTATACTGAATACTAACATGTCTTATGTCTACATTACTTAAAACGTCTAGCATAGTAACAGATAGGCTGAAATAACTATTTTATCGTGGTAAAAGGATATAATTGTAAAGATTCTTAAGGTTAGGATAATTTGCAGTTGAATAAATGTTCTGAGTTCCGACTTATCCCCTATTTTACCAAAGGGTGAGTGAATTTTGAAAAATCCATCCGTAGTAGACTCCCTTTGCGTTGATACATCTTTTAATCTTTTTTCTTTTAAGTATAAGCAGAAAATAATGTAAAATGACCTATGGAAAGATCTTATCACTTTAAGTAATTGCATTCAAAGTTCTCTTTTGAAAGACGTGTCCGGCAACTACTTTTTTCGGGGTTAACTTAGCAAACTAAACCCTTTTGTATTTTTTTTATTTTATATAATTGGATATATTTTTAGTTTCTTTTTAAAGTTCTGTTTTTTTTCATTGAAGATATTTAAAAAAATAGGTTCATGCGACTAAAAACAAGCAGCAGAACACATTTTTCGCATTTTTAGAATTCTTGTATTTTTATGTATGTTTAGCTCCAACGAGGTTCCATACAATGTTTGAAGATTAAACTTCCTGCATAAGAAAACTATAATAAATATTTTTAATCGTCATAATATATATGCTATGGCGCCATCAATAAAGCAAGTCATCGCAGTACCACCTAATTTGGTCACGATGTTAGTGACAAACATACTATTGCCTCTTTGAAGCTGTGAGTGGATATATAATTAATCTGTATTCTTTAAAAACGCCTGGGATAAAATGTAAAACAAAAACCACACGAAAGCATACTTTTTTCAAACAATAGATTTTTTCTATACAAAACAAAAAAGTAAAATTGAAATAGATTGCTTGTTTAAAATATTAACTAGATTATTATTTCATAATATTTCATAATTAATAATTTAATAGATGTTTTTAGATAATGTAATTTGATTAATAAATTATGAATATTATGATACTACATTTTGTTTTTTCCATAATTCTTGTATGCCCGTGTGTGGCGGGAGTATAGAGAACATCAAATAATTTAAAATAACAACATTGTATACCTATATTCCACAACAAATGACTTTGATTTGGTTTGATTTGAAAATCTCTTTTTGTAGGATAGTAATAATAAGATTTTGTTCCAGTCGAGAATCGAATCCGAGCCATTATTTCAAAATCAAATCTGCTATCACAACTATCTTGGCAATATATTTATTTCAATATAAAGAGGGCAAGATCATTTAACTGTAAAGTATGTCATTTAAACAGCGAAGAAAAGTTTATATAACGGAGACTGGATGTAGAACTTTTAAAACTCTTATATAGAGCATTAAACATGTGAAATAACATTAACTTCTTTAACTCTACATTTGTCTTTTTGAATGTTATGGGTAAGAAAAGAATTATTTTAATTTCGAAAGTCTACATGCAATGGGCTGTCAAATGCAAGGAATAATAGTATATTACTAATGCATCGAACTATGAAAGATTTAGCACACACACACACACATGTAATATACCACGCCCCCCATTGGTTGCCCCTTTGTTCGTACACCACACATGCGCATAATAACTTTGTGCGACAAGAGAGCCTACACCACCGATTTCAAATATTTATTTTTTAACAAAAAAAGGTTTTTTATCTCTGTAATTTTTGGAAGATTAAAAGAGACGTCTAAGAGAGTTCCCATTTAAAATATTACTCGTTCAATATCGGCAATTACAAGCGCAAATTGACGGGAACCAACTTATCCTTTCCCCATTTCAAATTGACAATAGGTCCACCATTTTACTTTGCGCCCACTTAAAATAGAACGGGTGTGAGTGAGTGCGCGTTTGTGTGCGTGGGGTTGCACAGCATAAATACGGAAGCGGGGAAGGCTCTACAGCATTGGCCGTCCGCCCTCTGTGACGGAAGGTCGTGTGTCGGCAATCATGTAATCGACAGTAATCCAAAACCTTAGTTAACATTACGTATCATGAATTTTCTATAGAATTTGGTGCTCAATTATATAAAATTAAATATTTTTATATCAGAGCTTTGTTATGGACTAGGTTTAGGGTAATAGTTTATTTTTTTGGTATAGTGAAAACGACGAGATGAACTTCATAGGTAAGTGGACTTTTTAACTTTTCAATTTTATCTTTATAAGAAAAATAGGTCAACTCCGCAAAGATAAGTTAATTGCAATTATAATAATAAGTGCTGAAGTTAAACAAACCTCCTTTAACTGCTAAGCGTTTTCTTTTGACCTACATCAGTTTTAAAAAAGCTGAGAAATGTGGGCTAATTTAGCAAAGAGGCTTTTTATAACTGCGAGTAATTACTTTACTCATACTAAGTAACCAATAAGCCTGTAATAAAAAATGTTATCATTTATAATCTGTTTTTGGTATAATTAATTTATTTACAGCTTTGCTAACTCCATTGACTCTACGTTTCATTTTAAAATAATTTTTAGTATAAAAGAAAATAATTTTGAAACATCATTATTCCAGCTTCCTACGCCCATTACTTACATGGTAAAAAATAGGTTCTTCACCATGTTTCATACGTTTCTCCTTTCTGCTTAGCACTATAACTATGCTAAATATTCAAAATTATTCTAATAATTATAACTCAGTATAAGTATTTTACAAGAAGACTTAATAAAAATATTCTTAATCAATTATTCTTTGCACCCCTTCATATATACTTTTAATTAATTTAGGTTGACTAGTAGAGAATGTTATGAAGCATTAAGTCCACCTTTGTACATTTTATTTGTGCATAATTTTTTTAATAAATAAATAAAAAAACTCGCCACTCGTCAGTTTCATCAACAGCCTCATCATACGGGTATATATTTATTTGTTGTAATTTAGTCTCCATTTTTACAAAATACCATCATGTTATACCACACTATGAGAAGAAATATTTAATTCGTAAAATAATATTTCTAACAATAAAAATTTTTCGAATATGCTATTTCTTTGTCTCCAATGTAATATTTATTAATGGTAAGTATTAAACACTATTTAAAAGTTAATTACTACATTATATTACAAGATAATTACATTTATTCGTATCTTACATTGATTATTAATTCAGCTCGGTGGTTATATGTTGTATAGTTTTTCTTTATAGTCTAGTTTTTAGTATTGGTTTTAAAAAACTAACCGCAGGAGTTTAAAACGAGCATTTGCAGTACCAACAATTCCCAACGGGTTTTCCCGTTTTCCAGTGTTACGTGCATTGCGGAAAACCTCTACCTTTTAAAACTACCGTAGCTTTTATAATTTTGTCATATTTCGATGTCGATGTTTGGTGATTTATTAAAATAATGTTACTATACATAAAAGATTAATCAAGAATTAGGGATTAAAATTTTTTAAGAACTTTTATTAATAGGCTTTTAACCCCAAAATACATTTTTGGGAACAAAATTTTTTATTCATTTTTTAAGGTATTACATATAAAAAAACGGAGTCTTTTTTAAAGAGAATTTGATGCTTCTGATATAAGAATTAAACTAAAGTAGTTTTATTATTATATCAGAAGAGCATCAAATTTAACAAAAAGTTGTATAAAAACATTAAGTCAAAAGAATAAACAGGTGTTAACTACTATTTATCATACCATAACACGAATTAGAATAATTACTAAAATATGAAACAAATCGATGCTATCTGCCTACTACGTAAGAAACTGAGCGTGAAGATATGTACGTGTAAAAATTGGGATACTCCCACATCGGAAGCTTTTCTTTCGGCTTACTATGAAAATGCTAAAA
The DNA here is from genome assembly GCA_018236625.1 of Lasaia peninsularis. Taxonomy (NCBI): domain Eukaryota; kingdom Metazoa; phylum Arthropoda; class Insecta; order Lepidoptera; family Riodinidae; genus Lasaia; species Lasaia peninsularis. Next base: position 13,402 of record DVZL01001711.1, read on the forward strand.
CGATTTTCAATTATACTTAAAAATGGATTTAGCGAATCGACTTACCTCTAGATAGTCGAAGTTAAAATCAAGTAAATATTAAAACCTGAAAGATAAACATTTTAAGCCCTAAATTATGATGTAAATTCTTTATAAATCCAAAGATATCAACCTACGCCGTAGACCTCTACGCAGATACGTAGATGCTACGCCGCCGGACTTGCCGTAGCCCTTAACTAACATGAAACTTCGCCATGCATGGCATATTACTTGAACAAAAATAATAATTAAATTATATACTATTATATTATTATTCCTTTAAATATAGAACTATAAAATATGTGTTAATGTCCAATTTCCAATATTATTATCTGTAATATCTGTATATATATATATACAGATAAATTTTGTTATAAAAATGGCGAAAGTTTTAAATTCGACGTGTATATATATATTTAAATACACGTCAAATTCAAAACTTGCGCCATTTTTCGTTGTTCATTAAACAAAAATAAGGTTAATACGTAAGCTAAACAAATTCGATGGCACACAGCGGGGTTCGAACCTGGATTATCGAAATGGAGACCTAAACCACTAACCACAGAACACCGAGGCTCTAACGGTCGCATTAAATTACAATTAATAAATATACCAGGTGAATTTCATTATTCAAATGATGTGAAGTTATTAAAATATCTAATTTCATTTATTTCTGTCCTTTCTTTTATATTAACGTATGAATTACGTCAAGTATGTAAGCTACGCCGTATGCCTCTACGCGGTTACGATGCTACGCCGCGCTACATGAGTAACATTTATTTGGTGTGCTTCGCTAAAATATCTCAAGTACCGGTGACCGAGCTTCACTCGCATTTTTTGCCAAAATTGCCATTTTACGGTTAATCTACGAAATCTATAGATGTTCTGTTATTGAGGATTGAGGCTGATGAGGGTTCAGTTATACGTTGAAATTTTAAATTCCTTTTTGCCAGCGCGTTGCTACGCCAACAATGCAAGCGCCACCTGGCGGCGAGTGACATCGATGAGCATATCATACAAACCTTTTCCGTGAAAAAGTACTTAATATATACTTTTTCACTTGTGTACTTTAAATCGTATTAGGTCATATCACAAATAGAACATCGTCAGCAAAATACGAGTACAAATGTTACAGTTTCAATTTTTTTTAAGTAAATAAGTAATTTAATCCAAACAAGAGAAAAGAGATAAAATAAAAACATCTCATTTCATTATATCGTTTTTGGAAAGTAACAAAATTGTAAAAAAAAATATCTATTGAAATAGACAGCACATTAGCTAATTATCGAAAATTTTATTTATTTACATTACACACGACCACATTCTTGTCGTCGCACTGCTGGTGCTCTCCACTATGATAATTATGGTTTTTATAATCTACTTAAGAAAGAAGTTTAAGACTCAATTAAGGCCTTAATGCAACCTTATTCTTCCAACAATTTAATTACACAAACTTCAAGCCGAGTTCCATGCAGAGAGTATCATGTGCCAAGTGTCACCAGTTTTCTCCACATTCATTACTCTCTTACATACAAATACGCTGGTTTCACAGACTCTTGACACCGCCCTCGGATAATAAACGAACAATTTGATCGTGAAATGTGATCCTCGGTATCCTCGTGGACCTACTGCCATCCACATTTGCATCGTATATCTGCTTGTGAAGGTTGGTGTAGTATAAGTTACTACATACATATCTTCACGCCAGGTTCCTGTGGGGTAGGCAGAGAGTATCGACTGCCAAATGTGAATACCTACATAGCTTCCTTCACATACATCATTCACTTCATGCATACACGCCCGTTGCGGAGACTCTTGACACTACTCTCAGATAATGCGTATGAGGTTGGAGAGTAAGCTTAAACTAGAACACGACAATAACAATAACTTAATTTATAGCACCAAAAAGTCAAAGTGTCACATGAGTATGAACGATGGGAACTTTTTTTCTTAAACCATGTTTATTCATGAATTCAGTCTGAAATATTTTACGGAAGTTCCCCAGCATTCACCACGTGACATTTTGGTTTAATTAAAATGAGAAACCTTGACATGACCCGAGAATATTGCAGGCATAAAAATAACCCGGCGTTTCTGTGTTTTATTATACAATAGAAAATACAACTTATTCTATGGCGTAACTTAAATATTAATGCGAATATTTTTCTCTTCAGCCATATTACGACGTGACTGTGTTACTGAATGATACCAAATTTATTTCCATAGAAGTGTAAGAAAAACGCCGCGTTCCCAAGACTCAGGGATGTTTCTAACCCCGGAACAACATACGAAAAATAAACATGTAAATATGTATTCAAAAACTCCATTAAGAATTTAGGCCAAAATTTGCCTACCGAGCAGCTTGTAAGATTCTGTTTAATTGTCAGTAACACCCTTGACTAAGGATAGGTAGGGTTTTACAACAATCTGCCCTTATTGATGTAGCTAATGTAAAATTATTGCTCGCTACAATCGTATTCTCCTCTGGAAGGTCATTACCATATTGAACAGCAGCAGGTAAATTCACATAGATATGCTCTTTAATCCAGTCTCAAGCTGATAACGCACCATTACTCTCTTTAGTATTTAAGGTAGAAATATATATCATAAAATATGGAGATCACATAAAAATATATCCGTTTTCTTTAGTGTTTCTTCAAAATGAGACAAATGTTATAAGCTTTTTTTAGTCAAATGAATATAATTTGACTAAAAAAGCTTATATTGATGTAGGTTAATACTCTTGCCCGAGATGCAAAACACTTAACATATAGAGTTCCGTACTCAAAGAGTAAAAACAAAACCATATCACTAAGACTCCGCTGTGCGTCTATCAGCAGATTGTATCCCGTGGTCCGTATTAGTTAAACAGTAGAAATTTTCACAGATGATGTTTTTATATTGCCGCTATAGCAAGAGATACTAAAAACGGAATAAACTAAATATATAAAGGGTGAGCCCGACTCGCACTTAGCTGATATTTTTTTATTTTATTCGTTAATTTGTCTTCTTGCGCTATAAAATATACAGCTATGAAGACGTATACGAACTAGAAACAAACATGATAAAACTTTTGGGTTTTCAAAACTCTAAAATTAAGAAATTAACTTTAGAAATCAGGAATAAAATGCTTTAATTCGCGGAGAGGGTTAATAAGCGTTAATTACAGTCGATTAAGCTCTGACTATGGATTCAGCCTGCATTTTGGCCTAACATAACCTAGTTGGCTGTATGCCAACATTACTTTGCCTTGAACGTCGTGCTTGCGTACATTTTTCCGTGGCACAGATTAAAAAATAGCTGTTAAAAAAACTTTTATTTTTCTTTGGATGGACAAAGAACATTTCGGTTCTTCCTCGTTGGAGACAATAGAAATAGGATGGCGAAAACATAGTCATAATTTAGTAAACAATTAGTATTTATTTCTATACATTTAAAATTTATAAAAAAACCATGTTTGTAATAATGCAAAAAATGTTTGCATAAGTTAACGAAATAATTTAGAATTCTTTT
>DVZL01001712.1:0-16923 GCA_018236625.1 Lasaia peninsularis
CCATGTCTTTCTTGAGTAGGCTTTTTGCATCGGTAACCGATATCCACGCGGGCGAAGCCGCGGGCGTCCGCTAGTAAGCATATATAGAGACAGGCGGAATGTGATTTAGTGTTATACTACGTAGTAATACAAACACAAATAAATGAAATTAGTGTGTCGGTTTGTTATATTAAATTATACGCTTTTTTTAATGTATGTGTATGTATAAATTTCACATATACTAAAATAACATTATTTACAATTTTTGTTTCTCTATCTGTTTGTTCTGGTTTAATTATTAAATTATTCCCTTAATTAATTATTAGCTGGTTGGTGTCAAAAGTGGTCGGAGGTAGAGTGTTGTGTAACAACTTGCCCAGGTAGGTATCCACCGCCTTACCTATTCCTGCTGCCAAAATTACATTGTTGTGTTCCGGTTCGGAGGGTAGTAGCCGGTACATTTGTACATATGGTCTAACACCCTAACACCCTGGACATAGGAAAACGACGCTCTTACAACAACAATGATGTCTATAGGATCATCAGGAGAGCCGTGTGCTGGTTCGCTTCTTTATTCTATAAAAAAGTCTCCGAAACCGGCATGTTTGTATGAGGAGATTAATGAACGTGGAGAAAACTAAGCAAGTATGCAGGGATCGTGACATTTGGCATTCGATACTCTCTGCCTACCCCGCCAGGGATCTGGTCTGAAGATATGTATGTAAATTGTTCCCTCATAAAATATGATATCGAGTTTAACTTTGGGAAAAGCCGTTCCTTATTCATGATAGTAAAATATATCATGGTACTCGTTTATAACGATACAATATAGCTTCCTTGTCCTTGCCCGTTTCAGAATAATCCTACAAATTTGTGCCATAAATCGTACATAAGTTATTGCTTAAGTTTTACTATTTGTCGTCATATAGACGCCTGTTAATTTTATCTTCGTGCCGGTGGCTCCATCTATTTAAAAGAATACGTAGATATACATAATCTGCTTTTCTATATATCCGTCCTCCTTCGTCTTTGCCTCATCCCGTATTATATCAGACAAGCTGTACCCGCGACTTCGTCCGCATTTTTATTTAATTATTTAATTTTATTCATTTCTACAATAAAATAAAAGAAGTTTAAGCCTTTCATTAATATATCAGATATCTACCAGTGACTGTCGCGTCAAAATCGATCCAGCTGTTTCAGAAATTAAATAAACAGACAGACAGACAAAAAATCGTAAAAATATTGTTTTGGTATATTATGTACTCTTGTAAACAAACATATGTATTTAGTTAAAAGCGATTATTTTAATATTACATACAGACACTCCAATTTTATTAATTTGTATAAAGATCGACTATCGGCTAAGATTCGAAGATCGGCTACCTAATCTAGGACTAGGACAACAGTGTTTACACAACGCGACTGCCATCTGATCTCTGCAACCCAGAGAGGAAACTAGGCCCAAACCTAGATTAGGTCAAATTCAATGAATCCGGGTTTCCTCACTTTGTTTTCTTTCACCGTAGGAGTACTCAGAAAATGTACATAATTTAGAAAAACTCATTGGCACATGGTGGGATTCGAACTTGGTACAATGAATGGAAATCCAAAACGCTTACCACTAGGCCATCTTTACTATACTATAGCTCTGGACACGGTTCTATCTTATTACTAACTGTCGCGTCGTACCGACCGCACTTAGAAGTATGAAAAAAAGATGTTGACCGATTCACAGACATCAAAGAAAGTTAGTTACATTGTTTATAACACAAGAACGACTAAATTGATTTGATTAACGATTGGTAAGAATGTGGCTTAAAAGCTGGTGACGAAAATATATTTTTCCTATTTTGTTTCGTTCATATAAAATTTTGTATATATCGGATAGGTTTGAGTCAATATCTATTTTTCATACACCTAAGTGCCTAATAAATAAGAGCAAAATATTCCTAAGTTAGGAATATTTTGCTCTTATTTTGAGTTTTAATTATAGTTTTTAAATACATCTTTACAGTATTTTGGCCAGTGACCTGAAACGCTTCGATAACTTGCAAAAAATGCATTGTTATTAGACTTCAAATCGCTCATTGCAGCGCTGATCTGTCTAATAAATCAATTACAACAAACAATATATAGGTAATTATTAAGCGGTAGTATCAAAAATATTATACAACTCGGCTCTATAAAATTCATGAAAATTAAATGCTCTAACAAACCGTATCCGTAATTGCATCAATGTTTTTCATCTATAAAATGTAGAGTATTAGTTTTCCAATAAAAATATGATCTTGGGTATTAGATCTCCATACTCATGTTACCACAGTTATTATTTACTTTATTGGGTACATAAAAAATAAATAAATATTACTTAACAAATTACACAAATTTGAACATAATTCATAACACAAGCATTTAATTTGGTTACTTAAAGTAAGCAAATTAAATGCTTGTTTTATACCACAACAACGATATTAGTACATAGAAATACTTAAATAGATACCAGAATAAATTTAATAAACACCCAAACCCGGAAATACAGACGCATGTTCATCAAATGCCTGTCCTCGTCGGGGATCGAACCAGAGCCTCGCGGTTAATCAATGGGGTTAGGTATACACTAACCTCTCAACCATAAGGAATATATATTATTTAGCAATAACTAAGGAAAATTAGCAAATAAGAAATGTTGTAGCATGATAAGATAAAGGCTTCTTTTGTTTATTTTTACCCGCTTCGTTCGCGATTTTAACGACGACCTGTTGGTAAAAATTTTTTTTTACCCTTCACGTGGAATTAGCAAAAAAAGCATTAAATATTATACATCTCGGGCAGTAAATTTAGAAAGGTAGAAAAGCGTCGGAACACAATTTCTTGTAATGAGGTTCTATATTGACAGGGATTACCTGATAAAATTACCAAGATCATCCATAATTCAAAGGTTTGTGTACATTCCTTATTTCAAAGTATGAGTTATATAATTTGCAGTAATAGTACATGAACTACAAAAACTACGACTTAGAAAGAATAACAAGACTCTCTGTAAAGTATGTCTGAACTTCTGTAACAAATTAAATGTGTTGCCACGTTATAAATTTAAAAAAATTCAGTTTACTTTATTCTTTTTAGTTCCATAAAAAAACTAAGAATCCGTTGTCCGTCTATCTGTCTGTCACCCGACTGTATCTTATGAACCGTAGTTAGACAATTTTATTTAAATTTCCACAGATTATGTTTTTTTGTTGCCGCTATGACATCAAATACTAAAAACAAAAAAATATATAAAGGGTATTCTCATACAACAAACTTTATTTATTTACCGTTTTTATTATACTTATATAATGGTACGGGATTCTCAGTGCCGCGATGTTTTTTCTTCTCTTTTTTTTCGTTTTTGATCGGTTTCTCGGTTAATTTATTTAAAGCTGTTGCATTCCTTGTCTTATTTGGTTGATTGCTAATACATCATAATGAATGCAAAGTCAGTATTTTTCGCAGTTTTGTTGCGTTTAAATGATTACTATATTATATTTCCTTATGAAGAACGGTAGCAATTATTATCAAAGTCGTGAATTTAAAATCAAAGAGTTGCTTCCTTCGTAATCCTCCATGCGAGATCTTAATATCAAATCGAGTCTATTACTGCTCATAAATAAAGAATATGCCGTTAAAATGATAATTCCGCATCTACCGTGACGGATCTATACTCAGCAGATCTATGGTTGGTTTCACAGTCATACGGGAGACGGGTATGATCCGGTTCGTATACGGGTTGCGCCTAACAACCCGAATGGGTTTGGGTGGAACAAAGCATTGAGCTTTGGATTAAACTACAGTTTTTTATAGTATAGACAATTAAGATAACTGATAGATACCTGATGGTAAGAAATAGTCGTCGATATAGCATAACGAATCTAAGGCTAGGATCTTAAACATTATTAAGTTTAACGACAATGCGGAGCAATCTTCCATTTAGTCTGACTGATATTTTGTTATCAAGTAATCTAACTACTTGCTTATATGTAGAGCATCGGTAGTCTATTTTATTTTTTAAAAACATATTGTTAAATGTCGGGATTCGATCCTGGTTTATCGGAATGGAAATCCAAAGGCCCAGTCATAAGACCACCGAGGAGATTCACGCCTATCATCCCCGAAGAGGTCGGCAGAGGTGTCTAGCACACCATATAGCCACTACTCGCAAGTCTAGTAGATATACTAGAACACCCACGATTGAAATGAAATGAAATGAAATGAAAATTATTTATTTGCCGAATATGTGTGTTTAAAAGTTGTTACAAAAACAAAAATTTTAATTATATCAACATATTCTACCACAATGTGGTGTGCAAATATTCTAACACTTAATTTATATTTGTTTATTAATTAAAAAACAATATATTATATACTAATACTAAATATCTTAATGTTTATAAATATTAATTTTAACCCGACTTATTTTAACCCTATCAAGGCACGCCCATGATGTGATAGGTGGCAAGCCTATCGCCACTTTGGGCACATTTCAATCCCGAGAAATATAATGGTTACTCGGAAAAATTTGAAAAACATTTAAGAAAAGACCTGGGCATTGAACCCGGGACCCTACACGGCTGACGTTCTTAACAAGCGACAGCCGTACCGTTACATAGAGTATATTGTAGTATAAATTACTAGATTATTCTACTAGCGGTACTTAGTCACTTTTCTACCCCGTAATAAAAATAATTTCAGGCACTATCAAGAGATGTTCTAACGGTGTTTTTGTTTCACTGTTCAAATCTCCCGTACGCGTCCATATACCTGTGAAACCACCCTAACATACTAAAGAGAGCAATGACGTAAGATGTATCGGAGGAAGGCACACAAGCGTTGCAGCCAGACACGCGAAGTCTATCTGCGTCCCTTGCCTCCTAAAAACATAGGAAGCTTCATGATACAGCTAATGAACAAATAAATTATTCTTCCGCATATATTTTTAATTAGCAGTCGCTACGATCCACACATGCACGGCACGCCGCTGACCGTAAAGGCTCGTGCCTCTAAAGGTTTACCGTAATTATTTAATAATTCTTGTATCATTAATAAATGAATTTATCGAAGTCATATAAAAAATAACAATACACTGTTCAACATTCGTTAACTGTTCAACATAATATGTGAATATATCTTAAAATGCTTGCCTAAAAGATTGTATGTTGTTGTTGATGTACTTTTTTGATACACCAGGATTAATCAGATTAGTTATAGAAAGCAAAACTAAATACTCGACTAAATTTATTACGATTTTTCGAGAAGTCATATGATAATACTTTTAAACGACCAATTGTTGTACATTTTTTGTGTGATAAGACAGCTAATGAGCACAAGGGTCTCGTGATGGTAAAAGACGATCGCGGCCTATAGATGGTAGATATTGTAAGTGCGTCGTTGTTTTTGGAAGTGTATGTACTTATTACTATGCACATTACTTACTAATGAAATATAAATAATACAAAAAAGGGAAAAATTAAAGAAACAATCCGACCGAGATTTGAACACGGGTTTCCTGCGTTTTAAGGTTTTTCTCAACCAAGCTATTCTAACTTTAGTGGTGGCGAAATTTAGCTTCGTATTCTAAATTGTAGAAGGAATTTATTCAATGAAAGCATGATTAATAAATGAAACCTGAAAATAAAACCTAGCTAGATCGATTTATCGCCACCGAAAACCCCTAAATACAAAATAGCAAAAAAATTATTGGATCCGTTTCCGAAATCGTTGATATACGAGTACGCATTAATATACTCGAGAACGTATGTAATATACATGAATTGCTCGTTTAAAGGTATTAGATTACAAAAGTATATAATATACTTAGATTATATAATAAAAAGCTGTGACGCTACCAAAGTTTTCTATATTTTTTATTGTATTCTGCTCTTAGGATTTCTGTTTGCGGGTTTAAACAAAAACTTCTGGATAAACTGGTTTTCAATATTTAAAGCGTTAGGGTTTTTAATGAGGTGCATCCTGATTATTCTTTTTACATTTCAATATCTGAGCGCTTATTTTATTTAGTTTAATTGGTTCACTAGCAACAAGATAATTTATGGTAGAATGCTATTCACCATCTCGCCTGAGTACCTCTGCTTTACCTATTTCTGCCGCCATAATAACATTGTCGTGTTCCCGATTGTAAACTTGCACATTAAGCCTAACAATTAGTCCAGAGAGATCACCTACAACAAATACGGTATCTATACGGTTGTCTCCTACCATGAGAGGACTTTCTTAGGCATATGATCTACATGCAAAGACCGAAATAGATAGTAATAAACCGTTTTTATTTCGTAAAAATTGTAATAAGCATGTCCGTTGCTATAACTCTTGTAAAAACCGCTAAATAAAAAAACCGTTTCCTAACTGGTTGTGGAAAAATATCTTTAAGTCAAATGTCATAGAACAGTTAATCTGCAAAGAAACGAGTATAGACGTCAATATTTTCAATGGTTTTTCTATTGTGAGGTTAAAACGCAAAACGGTATTTAAAATATACCTATTGATGGTTGTCTATTGTTATACTCCGATAACAGAACTCTAAGAATCTAATACCTTTTAACAAGCAATTCTTGTGTATATATAAATATAAACGATCTCGGAATCGGCTCGAACGATAATCTCGAAATTTTGTATTTAGGGGGTTTTTGGGGCAATAAATCGATCTAGCTAGGTTTTTTTTTTCAGAAAATGTAGTTTTATGGCCGATTTCAATAACCTATCTACAGTTAGAGAGAGGCTTACTAGAGTTTGGTTGCTAAGATATTTTTATTAATTATTGAATAATAACAGTGGTTGCCTGGTTACTGATTATTCATATTTCATCAGTAAGTAATTTGCATCGCCGTTATAAGAAATTTGTAATTAAAAAAAAACACCGAGCAAAGCTCGATCATCCAGGTAGTAGTTTTTATAAGGCGTCATTTTCAGACATATACATAGTCACGTGAAATAAGTTTTTTATGTTGTGAAGAGAAGTGGCCTCGTAGTACGCCTTTCGGACTTATATTTCGGTAGTATAGGTTCGAACCCGGTCATGTACCATCGAGTTCTGAGTGCTCTTACGGTAAACATGAGTTACATCATGGGACCTTATATCATCGGTTAATCATGGGAGCATTTGTACCATTTCGGAAATATGGATTCACTGTTAAATGGCGAAATTTAAAGTATTCGAAACATTTATTTATTTTTATTTATTTAATGTTTATTGTACATCATATACAAATATGTTATACAAAAGGCGAGCTTAATGCGTAGAGCATTTTTTACCAGCCAACCTTTGGACCAACAGAAAAAAAACAATAATGGCAGATGCTTAAAAAAAGTAATAATAGAACTACAAACAAAAAAAATAGTAAAAAAACTTACTACACTTATATATTACTTACCACACTTATATGTGTATGTTCATTGAAAAACCAGAATTATATAAATATATTTTTATGTAAAAGCAAATATACGTATTTATTAAATAAAAATGCGGTAAGTTTGATATTTGAGAAACTTTAAAGAAATACGAGTAAATGAGAACCTTTTCCATTTTAATGTGTGTTGAAGACACTCAAGTTGAAATATATCCAATTATCTCACAAGCGACACCGCAAGCCGAGTTGAATTCTTATTTATAGATTACATAAAATGTTTTTTTTATGATTAAATGAATAATGCTGGATCTACACGATTAATAATTTATCCATAACTCCAAGTTTATGGACACTAAACGTGTGAAAATATAATAATTGATCCTGTGCTTAGTTGAAATAAAACGAATATAGCTTATTTATAAAATACGTATGCTAAGAACTTATTACAAAAATGGTAGGTATGTCAATCATATTATGATGTGCCAATTTTGAATCAAACATTTTGTAAATAGTTACAGTTAAAAACAACTTTGGCTGACGGCTCACTTACAATGAAAAACCTTTGTAAATATAAAAATAATGTGAAAATGCGAATATCTTGAAACGCTTGCCAAAAAGATTGCATACTTTTTTGATACACCAGAAAGCCGAAATTTAATCAGATTAGTCGCACAGTAAACCTGTAAAAAGCAAAATTAATATTTGTTACGATTTGTCGAGGTTTGCCGTGTGAATTGGGTTTAACAAGTAAAATACAGCCTAGTCGAGTTTTTAATTACAAGTATATAAAAGTATGAAGCTTGTTCGCTTGGTGTATAACAACTATATAAAAGTATACCAGTTTCATACTGGTGTAATCGTTGTACCAAAAAACCGCATTAGGTTAGCCGCAAACACTGCATACCCCACAAAATCCAGCTTAACACTCGACTAAATTTGTTATGATTTGTCAAGGTAACCAAAAGACCTAAAATCGGTCAACAAGTAACTTACAGTCTAGTAGAGATCTTATTTCCATTATGTTGTACCGGAAAACCGATATTAAATCAGTTAGTTCGTAAGCACTTGGAAACTCATAAAATCCAGCCAAATACTCGACTAAATTCCGACTAATTATGTCGAAGTTTGCCGTGTAGACCGGGTTTAACAAATAACATACAGCCTAGTCAAGTTCTTATTATAGATTATATAAAAAGTGTAAAAGTATGAAACTTGTTCGCTTGGTGTAATCGTAATGGTGTTACGTGCACCGCTGTTTGCCTTGCACTTGGTGATCGTCTTCAGTGCAACAGCCGTGGGCCGGTTTTTGCCCGAAGCAAACCAACCGGTCAACAAATAGAACGCTCGCGATATCTTTTTTTTATTCACTTTAAGAGTTATACTGAACATGCATTTTAATAATTACAACTTATTTCTTTTTGAACTTGGTTACTAATTATGCTGCACGCCAACTAAACTGATTTAAATATATGGTATCTATTCTAATAAATCAAAAACGAAAGAGATGGAATATTTTAATCATGTCAAATTAGGCAGAACACAATAACTTGTACGGCTTTTAATCGATATATTCCGAGGCAGGTATAGACTAAACGTCTGTGACCCAACTAATCGTCTTTAGCTCTCTCTTTTAGTTGCTTTGAAAGAAAATAGCGACAATTTAAAATAAATTTAATTGGCGGCATCAGAATTACCGGCACTGTTTAATTCTTTAGTTTGTAATATTTCCTGATACTTAGGTACTAAATCATTCATTGACAATCGTAAAACTTCACTAGGAGATGAAAAAAATTGATCTCATTTTAACAGTGATCCAACTGTCAGTACTTATCGATCAAAGCTTTTTTTAATATTTTAAATGCGATTAAGACAAATACATTAATGCTAGTAATGATTGACAATTACTCCTAAAGGGGTAAAATAGAAAATCAAAGTTTATTACAATATCTGCACGGAGTGACGCGGTTGGTGATCATATAGAATAAAAATTTTAGTATGTACGTACGCGTTTAGAATGCAGTGTTGCATCCGGGTAAAGATGTATTATTAGGATTATTATTATATTTTATAGGACGCATCTTTTTCGTTTGAAAACGTAACGTTTTAATTATGAGTGCATTCTTAACGCTAACGTACTATTCCTTGTGTATGTGTATCGTATTTCACTATGTGAAATGGTAAATAACGTTTTATAGATTCTAGATTCTTACATTTTTTTAACAACATGATTGCTATTGAAGCTACGATTGTGAAATTTGGGATATATCTTTCAGCGCTAAGTGTAAAGAATATCAGTTTGTGCCCTTAGTACTTATTTAAAATCAGTTTACAAAAATTTCGACTTGATCCCTTATATTACTGAGGGTGACATATGTGTCTATACAATTTAGGTATAGATTATAATATTTTATATTAATAGATTTGGAAAGCGGATACAAACACATAACCGGATGTGGCTGCAGACGTGCATGGAACTTGGGAGTCCACACACGCATATTGAATCAACGTTTAGGACTTCGTTAACCATAAATATTATATCACTATCGTTCTTGAGAAAGACCACCATAGACTATCTCATGAGACTCAATGAAGACATTCAGGAATCATCATCAATCATTAATAGTGTATTTTTTTATGTATTCAAGTATGTGTAATTATTTTATTTCTTTTATAATTATTATATGTATTGTATATATTTTAGCAACAATACCCCAATTTATACAATTTATTTCCATGTCTTTGTTTTGCAAGGGTTGTCTGGCAGAGATCGCTAGATAGCGATAAGACCGCCTTTGCATATCAATTAATATAAGCTTATCTGTTATTAGAATAATTATATTGTGTTATTCTAATTATATATTATGTATTGATGTGCAATAAAGTTTTCATTCATTCATTTAAATACTTTGTTAAGTTAAAAATTGATATTTTTATAAATATGATACTTAGAAACATAAACAGAAAAAGGATTTTACTCATTCCTTTTATAGACTCTACTATATTGACAATGGTATTGTTTTTTCGACACCGGAACATTTAGAAGCATTTCTGTTGTACAATAACAAAATACCGACGCCAATAACTAAGCACAGGATATTATAAAAGTTTTGATATTAAAAAAAATCAAAAACCAAATTCACAATAAAAAAAAATTTCTACATAAGTATATATCTTTCAATTTTAATAATGGCCATTTGGAGTCATAAACTGTCATTTTCTCTAAAGATTTAAATTTTACATGACGTATTTTTAAATAATACAAAACCGTAACTAAACATCATGGGAATAGGTATTATTGGTTCGTCACAATTTCATTATGCTTTGTAATTTATCGTAGGCGTTGTAATGAATGTTTATTTCATGTTATTAATCGAACAACTCATGACTATTAAATTAATAATTATTATATTATAATAGTCGCGAGTTATTCGTCATGATTTTCTTGTGCACTTTTAAAATAGTAGTCAAAAAGAATATAAGAATATTGACTACTGCATTATTCATTTTCAAATGTTAGTTCGGCTTTTAATAGTTAAGACTTTTCGATCAAACCTTACATCATTTTCATATCAGATGATATCGGGATCAGCTAATTAATCTAGGGGATTTGACTAGGATACCAGTTTTGACGCGAAGCGACTGTCATCTGACCTCTGCAACCCAGAAAGGAAACTAGACCCAAACCTAGAGTAGATTGAATTCAATGAATCTGAGTTTCCTCACGATATTTTCCTTCAGCGTAAGAGCACTCAGAAAATGTAAATAAGTTAGAAAAATAGATACATTGGCGGGGTTTGAACTTGGACTACCCGTATGGAAGTTCGAAGCGCATACCGCTAGGCCACCGAGACTCCACATAAATACTACTTATAGCTACACATAATTAGGTATATTTTATCCAGACTTTATGGTACACATTCCAGATCGGTGGACGGTCAAACTGGTTGTAATATCAATTACATTTTAATAACCCCGCATCGGGAGTCCTGCTTTTCAATACAGTGCCAAGTTATTTGAGTATAAGGATAAGGTTACTAGCTACATTATATATTATCAAATATTCACCTTAAGTACTTTTTTGTCTTAATTGTAAAAAATCAAAATTATAAAAAAATATTTATGTCATCACATTCCTGAGAGTCGAATCTCAAAATGTGATGACATAAATATTTTTCAACAAGCCAATTCCCGGGTCCGGTCCGGGTCCTCTGTGAAGAACTGACCATCTGCTTTTCTACCAGGCAGCTCGTAAGAAGCGAGCATAGATTATCAAGGTAATTCACAACAAGACCACTGGTGGTAGAATGATGTGCAGAATTCGACCGGGTAGGGATCCACCGCCTTACCTATTCCTATCGCCATATTGACATTGTTGTGTTCCGGTCCGGAGGGTAGGGTACACTGAGGAACACACACAATGTATTTGCTTATTGAATTAATCTTTATGAAAATATTGCAAAATATATCAATACTTTTGCCAAATAAAATTTATTATAATATTCATTGAAATAAAAGGCAAAAAAGTCAATCTAAAAGAAATCACAGCTGAAATCTCTTAACTTTATGTGGATTGAGTCTTTCTTAATTAACTACATTCAATTATTCCTTTAGATTTCAAAATCGAAAGCAACTAAGTTTTTAGTATCAGCTACAGTAATATTTTAAAAACTATCTATTGGATTTTATCTTTCTGATAGGCGATAGGTGACATGGTAATTTTAATTGGTATTATTGGTTTAATTGATAATAATATGATAAATGATAGCTATAGAGATATATATATGATTATGATCTTAGAGCTGGATATGATCGATGTGATATATCTAACCACTTTTTTTTTCTTAATTTCAAAACATCGAAAATTATTTTTTTTTACCTTCACGCCTATTATCCCCAAAGCGATAGGCAGATGTGTGCTAGTATATCCACAACTCGTAAGTCCAGTAGATATACTAGAACACCCACGATTAGCTAAGTTACTAGGGCCCATGATGTGACAGGTGGCAAGCCTATCGCCACTTCGGGCACATTCCAATCTCTAGCAATGTAATGGTTGCTCAGAATAATCTGACAATAATTTAAGAAAAATTGCACGACTTGGGAATTGAACCCGTTACCTTATCTAACATACTTAAAAGACAACAGCCGTACCGTTACACAACACTTTTTATATAGAACTGAAATCCTGAATTCAAAAAAACATAACTTTCCAAATCCAAATATACACATTAAAAATTGTGAAATTAACAGTCAAATATAGTTTCTTATTTAAAACAATCTTGATGTTAGAAAGAGGCATCGGTTTGCGGTTTCGGTTTTACAAATTCAACAAGTACCTACTATTGGAACGTAATATAAAAAAATATTAAACTTTCTTCTTATTTTTTGCATTTCTGCGGATTTTTTTGAAATGTCTGTATGAAACTCTGTCTAACTCCCATATCCCGGAAAGAGTAGCCAAAGGTTCAAATCCACCTACGATTAGCCGACGAAATTTGGTCCCATAACGTGACAAGTGGCAAGTCTGTTAATAATTTATTTTAGAAATAATTATCTAAAATAAAATAATAAAATAAAAACGCGGACAAAATACGCGCAGTAAAAAAAATAAAAATAAAATAAAATTGGTGTCTGTATGTACCTAATATTAAAAAGAAGCTTTTTACTAAATGCATAATATTATATAGGTATGTTTACAAGGTATATACCAAAATAATATTTTTTACATTTTTTGTTTGTCTGTCAGTTAACTGTAATTGTAACTATAATTATAATTATTCGGACGGTTACTGTATGAATAATTTCACTCTTTTTAAATATGCAGTATATTTCATATTAGAAAAACATTTAAATAAGTTTTCTATAGTCTACTACGACTTTAAAGGCTTATGATATTAACGAAGGTTACACAGTACCGACCAATAAATCGACGCGTGATTGAGATCGCACTTTATGTTTTTTACACGAGTTTTATAATGATGTCACGTTGTATTCTGCGTCGCGTACGTGATCTACGACAATATTATGTATTCAGTGAGATCAGTCCCGGTGGCTCACCACAGGAGTAACAAGGGCCGGAGCCCGCATGAAAAAGGCCCTTTTGTATTCAAATGTCATCACCTCTGTGGTCGGTGTTTGCCTTAAACGCAAACACCGACCACAGCATTAGGATTATTTTTGGGTAGGGCATCTAGGTTTTTCAGTTAATCTGTAAACCAATATAAAGATTGCCACCTGTCGCATTATGGGACCTAATATCCTCGATTAATCCTCGGTGAATATATATCTTACCAACGACTTGAAGAGGGTAGCTGGTAGTGATTGGAATGTGAAAGTGGGAGATCGGGTCTTATGGCGCACTCTGGAGGAAGTCTACGTCCAGCAGTGGACTAAAATAGACTGATAATGATGATGATGCGTATATATAGAGATATATATGCATCTATCCCTACAGAGATATCTTTGTGGGCCTGGCGGTATTTTTTTAAATGTCATGCGATTTGGCCGATGGATTGTAATCTAGTTGAATCCCAATGTGAAAATTAAAAGAGTCTGGGGTGGACTCCCGGACAAAAAGGGCCGTTATGTGTTCAAATCTGAATGCCACACGATTTGGACTATGAGTTTGAATAGATTAAATTAAAAGAAAGTATAATTTAAGTGTGGAAATTAAAAAAGTGACTTTCAGGCATTGTGTGTCTGTGACACCACAGATGCGTAACGAACGGCTGTCGCCTATTAAGACCATTCCGGGTTTAATTCCCAGGTTGGGCAACTTCATTTATACGTTTTTCAGATTATTCTGAGTAAGCGTTACATTCCCGGGATTGGAATATGCCCGAAGTAGCGATAGGCTTGCCACCTATCACATCATGGGCCCTTACCCTGGCTAATCGTCGGTGTTCTATTATATTTACTGGACTTACGAGTCGTGGATATACTAGCACACCTCTGCCTACCCTTTCGGGAATAATAAGCTTGTAAAAAATCGTTACTTTTTAGCTAAGTTAACTAGTTGTAACTTGAAAAAAAACGGCTAAGTGCAAGTCCGACTCGCGCACGATGGGTTCCTTAGAATAATTATCTGTTATTACGTGAAAGGAATCACGTTTGTCAAGGTATAAGGTAGCCAAATTTGAATATTATTTTTATTCCGTTTTTAGTAGGTATTTGTTGTTAGAATAGCTACCTTTTTACCCTTTGTACCTTTCCTTTGTACGGAACTTTAAATATGATAGATAGTGCCCCGTCAAAGAATTCGCCGCAGACGCTTGCTGAATCCAGCCCTGGTAAGGAATGTTATCTCACTAAACCCTATTTTATATTTCATCCTTAGAATCCTCTTGTCTGTAAATTATATTAATAAAGCCTTAAAGCTAGTCAGGTATTTAGGCACGATCGTTTTTGATCACTTAAAATATTTGTCCCCCATACTTCGTGCGGTTTTACGCCACAAGTATGTAACAATGTTTTCCAAAAGGAGTAGAAGCTCCTTTGGATATTTCTAGGTTTTTGATTTTGTTTGTTTTTGACGGAAGTTTTAAAAACAATTATTTTATGTTTCTTATATTGTATATATGTTTGTGGTTCATTACTGTACTACCCCCGTACTACCTACCTGGGGATTAATATCGCTGGTTAATCGCGGGTGCATATATACCTCTGCTTCTTTATATACCCGATATGCTATGGGGTAAACATAAGACTGATTTCCTAATTGTACAAAATGCGACCTTTAAAAGATGAACTATTTTTTGTTTAAGATAGTAGTTACCTCGTATTACTTAAAACCAATGGATTGTGAAGGTATTTTTTTGTATTATTTCACTTATTTATGGAAAAATTGACAGCTTTAAAGCACTAGGAATTATAATAGAGAGCCGTTACAGGTCTTCACGAATATTAACAAAAATTAACCACTTAACAACTATTAACATATTAGAGAGAACAATAAAGAAAAAAGTAAACGCTTTAAAACATTTATTATTTTTTAGTGAAAAATTCTCTGCTTAGCTGTAGATAATTTTTCACTGAAAAATATAACTTGAAAATTTAAAAAAATATTTATTTTCATTTCAACTGGACTATTCGCCACGAAAAACTACCACGAAGGTAGGGATTCAGATCTTTAATAACCAGCTCGCCATACTAGATCATAACAGTAGAACTTGTAGAGGCTATCTGGCGAAAACTAACATGCAGATAGGTTTTACCCGCTGGCTCACATTCCAGCCCGGTGAGTGACCTAAAACAGGTTATGATATCAATTACTCTGTAATTAAAGTGAAATCATCAGTATTACTTTGTTAACCGAATTCAAAAAAGCGGCCAAGTGCGAGTCGAGGATTCGGTAAATGGCAAAAAACACGTTTGTTGTATGAGAGTAACTTAAGTAAGTATAAGTTTTTATTTTATTCTGCATTTAGTATTCGTTGTTACGGCGGCAACAGGAATGTATCATCTGTGAAAATTTCAACTATCTAGTTAATTTGATTCACGAGATACACCCTGGTGACAGACAGACGGACAGCGGGGTCAATATTAATAGATTTTTAACCTTTGAGTGTGGAACCTTAAAAAGGATAAGTTCTCGATTCAGCTTTTGTTGTATGTTTTAAGCAATATTTCCAACGGTCAGATTGTGAATCGATTTTAAAAGTTAACTTTTTGAAGTATGAATAGAAATAAAAAAATTAGCAAAGTGCGATTCACACTCGCACACTAAAGGTCCCGTATTATAAAATCGCCAAAAAAACACGTTTACTGTATGGTATGTAGCGGCAACAAAAAATGCATTATTTGCTAAAATTTCAACCGCGTAGCTATCACGGTTAATGAGTTATAGCCTGGTAATAGAAGACAAACAAACATAGATGGATCCCTCTGAGTATTAGCAATAGGATTCTGTTTTTACCTTTTGGGTGCGTAACTCTAAAAAGATTAACCTAGACATAGTGAACTTAATTTTTTTCAGTTTAACTGAGTTTAATATTAAAACTTCTTGACTAAAATAATAAAGTATAATATAGCATGAATGGTACCTAAAGCTACCAAGAAATTAGGGGTCCCATGGGAATATCAACGTGATGGCTTTGTTATCGTGTTCCTAAAACCAAAATGGCCGCTAATCTCTTTTAAACGAGCTAATTCATCAAACTAAAGCGAAATTGTTATTTGGAAATTTGGTGATTATAACAGATGACAATAGACCAAGGAAAGTGTAGACCGCAAGTGTGTTAGTGGGTCCTAGCTTTCTCCGCGCCTTGTAGGAAACAAAAAAATCATTTCGTTTGAAATCGTGATATAGATAAATTATAAACAAAATAGCATGCAACAATAGGTTGGAATTATTTGGTGGGCAATACTTTCTTTTTAGCTCAAACAAGATGGTTCATTGTTGATACTATTCAATTGTTTCTAAGGACGCAAAAGCTCAGAGATCAAAGTTTGTTTGTATTTAGGGTGTTTCGGGGGCGATAAATCAATCCAGCTAGGTTTTGTTTTCAGAAAATGTCGTTTCATGGCTAGAGTTTTGTTG